>CM076087.1:16622897-16651832 GCA_038088585.1 Chrysina gloriosa | reverse complement strand
AGATGTATATTTTATGCGTATTTTTCGCATATCATCAGCACAATACGGAATATCAGATATTCCGTATTCTGCTGATGATTTTTAAATAAAAGACATTGTAAAATAAAATTATTTGTCGAAGCGTTGTGCAGGATATTTTATTAAATGTCGTTTATTCTGATTGCTTCGCAAATTCTTTACACATTAGTTTTTTATTACTCCATTATCTATTACTGACACTTATTTTATAAGAAAACAACTGATGATGTGATATTTTTATGCAGGTTACAAGTGAGAGAAAGTTTCAAGTCGACCAGCATATTAAAACTGCATCTCATGCTGCAAAACTATCAAAGATGAAATTGGCGAAGAAGGGTCAGCAAACATTACCACAATGTTTGCCATCAACCTTCAAGAAATCGGAACACGAACAATTTTATAAAGATTTGTGCCTAATGTTTGTGTCGGCAGATATTCCACTACATAAAATAAACAATTTAAATGTCAAGTTATTTTTGCAAAAGTACATCAGCAAATATAATATTCCCGACGAGAGCACCTTAAAAAAATTATATTCACCGTATCTATGCAGAAACATTAAGTAGCATTAAGAAGGCTGTGTCAAACAATTACCTTTACATATGCGCAGATGAAACTACCGATAGTGTGGGCCGATACATAGTTCATTTATTGATAGGTATCCTCAACGTATCGGTTCCAGCAAAATCTTATTTAATTTCATCCAACCAGTTGGAAAAGGCAAATAATTTGACAATAACAACGTTTATACAAGAAGAACTGGCAACCTTTTTCTTAACGGAATCGATTCCAACAGAAAAAATTTGATTGTTTTTAACAGATGCCGCACCATACATGGTGAAGGCAGTTTGCAACTTGAAAATCTTTTACCCAAATTTAATTCACACAACTTGCTTGGCGCACGGACTAAATCGTGTTGCAGAAGAAGTAAGAAACCATTTTTCCTTGGTAAATACTTTAATCAGTAGTGTTAAGAAAGTGTTTTTAAAGGCTTCATTAAGAGTTCAGTTTTACAAACAACATCTACCCGGTATTCCGCTTCCTCCTCAACCAGTAATGGCACGATGGGGAACGTGGTTGGAAGCTGCTATCTTTCATGCAAATCATTATGAAGAAATAAAGACAATTATTATGGATCTTGATAGCGATACACAATCTGTGCTAGACGCCCAAAAGATGTATTCGAGTAAAGAAATACCTCAACAGTTGGTGTTTTTAAAAGCCAACTACAGTTTTATTTCCACTTCTATATTGCAATTGGAAAAACAATTTACGTCGCTAATTGAGAGCGTTGAAATAATAAACAAATTTGAAAAGTTATGTTTTGATGTTAAAGGAAGGATGGGAAAATCCGTGTATGAAAAATTTTTAAGTGTAATAGAAAAAATGAGGGTTTTAAAAAGCTAAAGGATATTGCTAAAATCTTGTGTGGTAAGGCAGTAGAAAATATTGAGTTGACAATAAAGGATATTTCTAATTTGAAATATGCTCCTATAACAAGCGTGGACGTAGAACGAACCTTTTCAATATGTAAATACATGTTATCAGACAAGCGCCACAATTTTTCTATTGAAAACTTTGAGAAATATGTAATTGTAAATTGTTTTCTAGTAAAATGTTATAAATAAACTTGTAGTAAACATAATAGAATATTTTTTCTATAGTATTATATTTTCTAGCATTACTCCTATTTTTTTATGTGCATATTTTTCATAAGAAAGTGCATATTTAGGCCAAAATATCTGCCTATTTATGCACATATTTCCACTTTTTTTTTTTTGCATATAACCCGGCCTCTACTAATGTAGTCCCGTGAAGTTGGCAATCGAATTTGTAAAAATATAATAATTCATCGGAGTTCCTGGTAAACATGAAATAGTTCGAGAGTACTTTGCGGAAAATTACGCGAAAAATTGAAAAAACCGAAAATGAACGTACATAGCAACCAATTTCGAGAAAAACAGTTCGATTCGGACATATTTCTGCACCTTGACCAATCTTGCAAAAATACACAACAAATACAAAACGTTGTTAATTTTGAAACTCGCGGATCTGAATAGCACCCTAATAGTTCTATCGAAGACCGCTACAACTTTTTACCAAAACCTTAGTTTAAAAGATATTTGTAATAGTGTGGGACTCATAGTTCTGGATCAAAAAATAAGAAAAAATCGCGCAACAGTTCTGATCGTAGTTCCCGCTAGAACCCTAAGAGTTTTATCCAAAATCCTATGGTAAAGTTGAAAATTAAAAAATATTCGAAGAAATAAAGCTCGCCTTTATATGTATGTAGTGGAAAGAAGAAAAAAAAGGACGCGCAACTGTTCTGATCGCAGTTCCCGCTAGCACGTGCCGTGTGTGGTGCGATGAAGACAAATAATTTTGAATTAATTAATTTTGTTTATTAAGGTCTGTGAACCAACTCAAATGTAAAAAATTAAAAAAAAAATTGAAAAATAAATGTGTTTTTGTTGTGATTAAAAAAGTCGTAAAATGTGTGCTTATGATTTACGTAACAACAAAAGAAGCTTATGATTGTAATTGTTAATATCAACGTGTTATCTGTCCAGACCTTACTTTCTTCCTCAATTATAAATTCGATGCGTATCCCTTGACAAATTTGAAACGCACATGGTTAACTTCCCACAACAACGAAAAAGCTGCCGGATTGTTTTTCCAAGCGCAAAGCAAACAATCGTTTAGCTCGATCCGTGGACAAAAACTCTCACTTCACAACTTAATAAATACCCGGTATTTATTTAAGAGTCGTATCCTATTGCGTTCGGGGTTGAACGGAGGTATTCAAGTCGCGGCGCGCAGTGCATCTACCATCTCGCGTCGGCTAGCGCTCATTTAGCAAAGTAAAAAATAACAAACTCGTAAGCCCTTAATGATGATATATAACTTATTTGGGATCTCGCGTAACGACGAACTAAGCCCATTTATTGCTCCCGGTTGTTTATAAATTGTCACGGTTATTATATGTATAGGTACAAACGATGTTTTGTCAGCATGTGCTGCGCTAGACTTTAGGGCGTCTAAAAACGCGTGGTGGGGATGGGGAAACGACTTAAAGTTAAGATGTGTTTCAAAGACTTCTAGTTTAATGAATTTCTTCCCGATCGCCGCCGTACACGCATCATGTCGACGATTTCTTTCCGATCTTTGAACGTTTCCGGATCGAAATCGTTCGTTAACATCTGAAAGAAATATCGTTGAAAATCGCGTTCCTCTTCGCGATGTTCTCGTTACAAAGTCTCGAAGCCTGCTATGCTCTCGAACAACTCACCGAATATTTTCCGCACACGACCAATCCCTACATTCATCCGCGCCTTTTCCATCCGTATTTTCCCCATTTGTGGTTTCCGTTCCATCTGAAACTGCAACATCCTCGCCCGGAAAAACCGCCCTATTCGTATATCGCGCTAATCGCGATGGCGATCAGTTCGTCGCCGAAACAGCGCCTTACGTTAAGCGGAATTTATCGGTTCATAATGGACAATTTTCCGTATTATCGCGAAAATAAGCAGGGCTGGCAGAATTCGATACGTCACAATCTCAGTTTGAACGATTGTTTCGTGAAAGTGCCCAGGGATAAGGTGTCGCCTGGCGGACCGGAACAAGCCGGCGGTAAAGGAAGCTACTGGATGCTCGACCCCAAGGCGGCCAATATGTTCGAAAAGGGCAATTATAGAAGAAGGAAGACGAGAAGGCAACGCGTCTCCGATTGTAATAATACCGCTTTTCAGGTAACTCGAGATGTTTGGTTTGAGTTGTGGGATTGTGTGAATGCGTTTTGTATTAAAGCGGTAAAATTCTTTCTCAAATTTCTTAGATAATTAATCTAAAATTAACATTCTTAACTTCTAGCTCTTCTTTAATTGGACAATTTCCACCACTTCTCGACCTATCAAAGATAAAAATTGAATTTTCCAGCTTATATTTCGCTTTCTTTTTAATATTTATGCTCTTCATCACACTAACAGACACATTCACACATTGATTGAGAGAGCTTCTAAAACAGTAACATTTTTAGCTGCTGACTCTTCTTTAATTTGACGATTTCCACCAATTTTTGGGCCCATCAACGACAAAAATTGAACTTCGCAACTTGTATTTCATTTTTTATATTCTTGCTCTTCATCACACTAACGGAAACATTAACACATTGATTGAGAGCGAGCCTTAAAGTACCGGAAATACTTCTTCGTTTCAGTTACTTGCTAACGTAAGATTAGATTTGGACTAATTTTCGAATTTTTCATCTGAACATTCTGAAATCTCCTGAAGTCAAATTACCTGGCCTATACGGCACCATAATTTCATGGGAAATTCGCTACAATTATCGAATCCAATAATTAGGTCTTATTCTACTAAAGAAACCAATGACCCAGCTCTTCTCGTGTTAGGTCACATCATCATTAACTTACCGTTACTATTTTAAGTGATATATCCCAACCACTAACCCATTGCTTGATGGAGCTTCTGAAAAATTAATATTCTTAGCTTCTTGCTCTTCTTTAATTGGATAATTTCCTCCTCTTATTAGGCCAGTCAAAGACAAAAATTGGACTTCACAACTTATACTTCACTTTCTATGCTCCTGGTCTTCATCACATTAACGGAAGCATTAACAAATCGATTGAGGGAGATTTTTAAAGTGCCGGAAGTACTTCTTCGTTACAGTTGCTAGCTAACGTAAAATTAAGAGATGTCTGGTGTAATTTTCGAATTTCTCATCTTAAGATTCTGAAATGTCCTGAATTCGAAATATCTGACTTGTATGACGCTATAATTTTACGAAAAATTCACTACCATTATCAGATCCAACAATTAGGTCTTATTTTACTAAAGAAACCAATGACTCAGCTCTTCTCGTGTTAGGTCACATCACCATTAACTTACCGTTACTATTTTAAGTGATATATCCCAACCACTAACCCATTGCTTGATGGAGCTTCTGAAAAATTAATATTCTTAGCTTCTTGCTCTTCTTTAATTGGATAATTTCCTCCTCTTATTAGGCCAGTCAAAGACAAAAATTGGACTTCACAACTTATACTTCACTTTCTATGCTACTGGTCTTCATCACATTAACGGAAGCATTAACAAATCGATTGAGGGAGATTTTTAAAGTGCCGGAAGTACTTCTTCGTTACAGTTGCTAGCTAACGTAAAATTAAGAGATGCCTGGTGTAATTTTCGAATTTCCCATCTTAAGATTCTGAAATGTCCTGAATTCGAAATATCTGACTTGTATGACGCTATAATTTTACGAAAAATTCACTACCATTATCAGATCCAACAATTAGGTCTTATTCTGCTAAAGAAACCAATGACTCAGCTCTTCTCGTGTTAGGTCACATCATCATTAACTTACCCTTACTATTTTAAGTGATATATCCCAACCACTAACCCATTGCTTGATGGAGCTTCTGAAAAATTAATATTCTTAGCTTCTTGCTCTTCTTTAATTGGATAATTTCCTCCTCTTATTAGGCCAGTCAAAGACAAAAATTGGACTTCACAACTTATACTTCACTTTTTATGCTACTGGTCTTCATCACATTAACGGAAGCATTAACAAATCGATTGAGGGAGATTTGTAAAGTGCCGGAAGTACTTCTTCGTTACAGTTGCTAGCTAACGTAAAATTAAGAGATGCCTGGTGTAATTTTCGAATTTCCCATCTTAAGATTCTGAAATGTCCTGAATTCGAAATATCTGACTTGTATGACGCTATAATTTTACGAAAAATTCACTACCATTATCAGATCCAACAATTAGGTCTTATTCTGCTAAAGAAACCAATGACTCAGCTCTTCTCGTGTTAGGTCACATCATCATTAACTTACCCTTACTATTTTAAGTGATATATCCCAACCACTAACCCATTGCTTGATGGAGCTTCTGAAAAATTAATATTCTTAGCTTCTTGCTCTTCTTTAATTGGATAATTTCCTCCTCTTATTAGGCCAGTCAAAGACAAAAATTGGACTTCACAACTTATACTTCACTTTTTACGCTCCTGGTCTTCATCACATTAACGGAAGCATTAACAAATTGCTTGAGGGAGATTTCTAAAGTGCCGGAAGTACTTCTTCGTTACAGTTGCTAGCCAACGTAAAATTAAGAGATGTCTGGTGTAATTTTCGAATTTCTCATCTTAAGGTTCTGAAATGTCCTGAATTCGAAATATTTGAATATTTGACGCTATAATTTCGCGAAAAATTCTCTACAATTATCAGATCGAACAATTAGGTCTTATTTCATTAACGAATCCAAGAACTCTGCTTTTTTCGTGTTAGGTCACATCATAACTAACTTACCTTGACAATTTTAAGTGATATAGCGCAATTTTCCCAACCACTAACACATTGATTCACAGAGCTTCTAAAAAATTAACATTCTTAGTTTCTTGCTCCTCTTTTATTGGATAATTTTCATCACCTTTTAGGTCAGTCAAAGACAAACATTGGATTTCACAGCTTGTATTTCATTTTTTATATTTTTGCTCTTCATCACACTAACGGAAATATTAACAAATCGATTGAGAGGGATTTTTAAAGTGCCGGAAATATTTCTTTGCTTCAATTTTGGATTTTCACAAATCTGTTCATGGACTCGTAATTAACGAGCTCGAAAATTACCCATATACAAATTTATGCGTATGTATGTATGTAGATATGATTTATTTTAACTTCTAAATTTAATATTTCCCGAAAATCGTCCTTTTTCTAGAATTATCAGATGCAACAATTGTGCATCATGCTAACGAAAGTTTTTATCACCAAATCGTTTTTCCGATGAAGCACTGAGTGGCAGAAACACATACTCAACATCCACAAAAATTAAACGTCTGGGCCGGAATAGTATATAATAGTATAATACTTTAAAAATGCATTTTTTTCTATTAACAAATGTTATTATTCTGTGAATGATTTTATTGCCGTATAGTTTGTTGTTGTCGTTGTTTTCTACTTTCTATAACTAACGAGTCATAACACTAATGTCTTGAGGGATAGAAATATATTATTGTTATATTATTATATCTAATATATTTAAACGAGCAATTCTTGTATACATATATATATATATACATATATATATATATATATATATATATATATATATATATATATAGAATTGGTTTCTCGAAAACGGCTCTAACGATTTTGATGAAATCTAGTACCTGGGGGCTTTCGGGGACGAAAAATCTATCTAGCATGGACCCGGTCCCGGGAAAATCCATTTTGACCAGGTTTACACATATTTCTGGCATTGCGATATATGAAATTGGCTATCGAAAATGACTTTGGCAATTTTTATGCAATTTAGTATCTGGGGATTTTCGAGAACACAAAATTGATCTAGCATGGTCCCGGTCCCAAGAAATTTTTTTGTCCCGTTTTTACCTATTTCTGCGGTACATAAAATGTGTTATCGTAAATTACTCTCAAGATTTTGTTACAATTTAGTATCTGCGAGTTTTTGGGGACGAAAGACCGATTTAGCATGGTCCCGGTCTCGATTCAATCCGTTTAGTCCAGGTTTTCACCAATTTCGGCCTAAACGTGGGTTAGCAACTTTTTTAACATCATGCAGCCAAGCGAAACTATACGTAATTAAAACAATACTACTAAACCATAGATGGCACTGAAAGTAATATGTTAATAAAAGAAAAATATCTACGAAAACTAACAACAACATGTAAATTCACATATTTCTCACCTTATAAACTTTTAATATATATGGGCTACTATATACACTTGAAATGTACAATATAAATTAAATATCAAAACTAAAATAAAGGGCGTTATTATTTGGTTCAAAATTATTCCAAAAATTTTGGGAACTCCGAGCAAGGGTCGGTCCACCTTAATCGCCTCCGTAAGAAGGTGTTTCCAAATCCAAAACGTGTTTAACACCACAGTTCTTGCAATCACTATCACGTTTTAACCTAATAAATCTCGAAAATGAAAAACCTGCTTATTTAATACAAGCTTTCTGCGATATTATTAAAACATATTGATACCGCGTTTATTTTCTAACTTCCGGAATATTTGGGGCAACGTACTATTACGTGAAAAAGGACGGTTTTGTTCGTTTTCTTTTATATTTCATGTAGTAAACACTGATAGTGCCGATAGATGATATTCTCCGACAAACAGAGATTTCATTTTTTTCCCGTACCCTCAAATTTGTTTTCGATTTTGCTAACTAAGATGACAGGTACTTCAACAAGCAATTTACGTTCCGTTCGTGGTCTGATTTATTTCTTACTTTGGATAACACTAACATTTAATCTAATTTTATGTTGTAGTATTTTAATACCGCAATTTAGAATCATTTTCGATTATGTGCGACATTTTTCTCAGATTTTTTGTTATGCAACCTTATGTTTTATTTCCATTATCATAAAGTGAAGCAAGATCATTACCGGATTCTAATACTTAAAATCTATACTGCCATTTAAATTTGTTTGATGATGGCGTCATAACTAAGAAACTAATGAAAGTCCAACTTCCGACTTTCATTATCGTACATACTACTGTGTATTTTAAAGAACTAAAACCGACGTTTTTCAGCGTTTAAAAGAAACGGGTTAAGTTCACCTTTTTTAAGATTCCATAATTTAATCTCACGCTGTGTAAGGTGAAACTGGTTGAGTTTGTTATTAATTGAATTAAAAATTTCGTTCTGTGAATGGGTACAGCATCATTTGATTCCCACGAATCCTCGTTGTCAAAGTATTCAATTTTTCATTATCAATTCTATTTACAATCTTCATACGAGCGCTCTTAAGACAGAAATTTGTGCCTACGATTTGTCTCTCTTTCTTGCACGGTCAATCGAGATCCAACAACGCCAGCTCCTTCTCCACCAGAGAATGGGCAAAATTCTCTGCCCTTTACAGGTTGATGCTGTCGAGATTCGTAGGTGTACCACGGGGCGCCAATCGTTATATTTTGGAGTCTGGCAAGGATGGCGATGTGTGACGGACCAGCTGTCGTCCAGATCAAGGTTGCATAAGTGAAATTATATATATTCGTTATCTCCAACATAAATTTTCAATATATGTAAACGTCGTTCCAGCAGATTAGCTCCCATTTTGCTCTGAGATAATTACATTCAAACCATGTTTGGAAAAAATAAATAGAACCCAAGATCAAACAGATGATATACAATGCAATAGTAGCTCCTACAACAATGTACGCGTGATTCCTGGACAATACAGCAAAAACACGAAAGCAAAATAACAGCTATGGAAATGAAATTTTTGAGAAAGATCGTGGAGAAAACAAAAATGGACAGAATAGAAAACGAACAGATAAGGAATATGATAAATCAAGAAGATATACTAAAAAGGATTGAAAAATGTCAACTGAATTGGTACGGCCACATAATTAGAATGGAGCAAAAGAGTTTGACAAAAAAATAATAGAAGCCAAAAATAACAGGAGAAGAAAAAGGGAAGACCAAGGAAAAAATGGATTGATAGAGTAAACGAATTAGGACGAAAGCGAGGGAAGAAATGAGGAAAATGAGTACAGACCGGACACGATGGAAAGAATGGATTAAATCTTCGTAGGATCCAGAAACAATCCGACGCTGAAAGGCATAAGGATTGACGAGAAGAAGAAGAAGAAGAAGAAGAAGGTAATTACATTCTCTATGATATGGAAAAATTCGTTTTTGTCGTCGTTTCCTCGTCCATAATTGCCGTTTCGCGACACAAATACGGTGTTATCGTCACATACATTATACTATGCGTTTTAATTTTTAAATAGTACAGAGGGTAGTAGGACAATTTTTGAATGCAGCTCTATTTGACTATTTTTTTCATAATAATTTCTACCAGCTGCAATACGACCCCCCGTCCTCCGAAATCCATCCTTAGACCATCTTTGCCAAGTTTCACTGGGGAGTAAGACACGCTCCTTGTCCCAACCCCCGTATTCATTAATGCAAAAACCGTATCCCTTTCAGCTTCATTTTCACATGTGGGAACAGTGCAATAATCGCAAGGAGCAAGGTCTAAATTGTAAAGAGGGTGCTCAAGAAGTTTTAGTCTGGTAGTGGTCAAATATTTGGGTACTTTCCTAGTACCCTTTGTATATATTCATGTATTCCATGTTTTAACATAACTTCCATTATACTTACTGTTGCACTTATGGTACTTACACTTTATATCGTCTACTACTCTTTACTTACATCTGCAATTTGTGCGTTCTAGAAAAAAGAGGCAGGAATTCCTAATTATGTTATTAATATGCGTGGAATGGCACTAGATGATCCATCATCTATTGTTAATTCTTTTCAAGAGTTCTTTCAATCTGTATACCTTCCGGATTCATCTACGCTGCGTGATTTTCCAAGTGCCTATTCATATGACTCATCTAGTAATCTACTTTCCATTACAGAATCAGAGGTTTTGAGCGTATTGCAGGATCTGAGGGTGAGTTTCACTTCGGGTTCTGATAATCTACCAGCATTTATTTTAAAAGACTGCGCAAATGTGTTTGCGAGTCCATTATGTCACATATTTAATTTGTCGCTTATGAATTCTACCTTTCCCGACATTTGGAAAGTCGCTAGATTAACACCAGTATATAAGAGGGGTGACAGACACAATATTCAGAATTACAGGCCTATACCCATAATAAATAATTTTGCCAAAGTGTTTGATAGTGTATGTATAAGGCTATCTACCCCCAGATTAAGTCTCGGATTTCTGTTGATTAGCATGGATTCATGGCTAAACGCTCTACGGTTACAAATCTGACTAGTATAACGCAATATCTCTCTGATGCGCTAGATAACAATAAACAAGTTGATGTTATCTATCACGATGATCAAGGCGTTTGATCGAATTAGTCATGACCTTCTTCTTACCAAACTTGATATAATTGACTTTTCTCAATCTTTAACCTCCCTTATTAAGTCGTACCTTACCAACCGAAGACATTATGTAGCTTACAAGGGCCGTATTTCCAAAGACTTTTCTCTGACATCAGGCGTACCTCAGGGAACTAATCTGGGTCCCCTTTTATTTTTACTATTTATAAATGATTTACCTTCTATACTTGATTGCCCGAGCTTACTTTTTACTGATGACTTGAAATTGTACGCTACTATCAACAACATTGATGACTGTGTATCGCTTCAGAATCAGGTGAATAGACTGTACTCATGGTGTGCAGATAATGGTTTGAGTATGAATATATCTAAGTGTAGAGTAGTAAGCTTCACGCGGAGACTAAATAATGTTGTATATGATTACCACTTAAATAATATTACTTTTACGCGCAGTGAAACTATGCATGATCTGGACGTAACTTGTGACTCTCGACTTACATTTAACGATCACATCAATGGGATATCTTCATCTGCTTTAAAAATGCTGGGTTTTATTATAAGAATTACACGGAACTTCACATCTACTGATCCGATCTTGTCTT
The DNA here is from genome assembly GCA_038088585.1 of Chrysina gloriosa. NCBI lineage: Eukaryota > Metazoa > Arthropoda > Insecta > Coleoptera > Scarabaeidae > Chrysina > Chrysina gloriosa. Next base: position 16,640,352 of record CM076087.1, on the reverse strand, counting down.
TATATTTCTCCTTCGTGCGCTCTAAGCTGGGATATGCATCCTTGATTTGGTCCCCTTTTTATAAATACTATATAAAATCATTAGAACAAGTCCAAAGACGTTTTCTAAAATATATCTACTTTAAGGATTATTCCATATATCCTGTTCAGAACTTTAGTCACAAATTACTTCTGGACTTGTACGGGATTGAACCTCTTGATCTGCGGCGAACTCATGCCGATCTTAAATTTCTTTTCAATTTACTTCACAATAGTCTGGACGCGCCGAAAATATTATATCAAATTAATTTCATGGTACCTCGTCCAGCTTCTAGATCTACAAGGATGTTTTACTGCAGTACACCAAATACTAATATTTTAATTAAATCCCCTCTCTATAGGATGTGTATGGAATACGATAACCTTTCGGATCAATCCATTGATATTCACTTTTCATCATTGGTGTCCATTTTAAATACTTGCACCAGTAACTTTCGGTATTTGTACATGATTGCTGTGTGATAGCACCTATGTATTGTTGAAATAGATTTAAATATACATATGCTGTGAAGTACTTGTTCTGTAATTAGATTATAATCTGTTGGGCAAAATATATTATTATTATTATTATTATCTTCAATTTGTGGTACTTGAACCGTCGGCCATCTTAACTGTTCCTTTTAGGAAATAAAACCTTACCTTACCGCCACATTTGCACAATTAAACCTACAATTTCCTTCTCGAGAGGGTATTTTCGAATCCATACCAGATTCTTTACTTCTCCTCTTTTCTTTCTCATGAAATTATTATATTATATTCATGTTTTCTTTGCGCCACGCTTTATAAGTAAAATCACACAGAAAACATCTCAACAATATCAGTTAAGGAAAAAAGTTCTTAACGGAATTGATAAAATTTCTTCGACTACCGTTCGAGAGGTAACCGTTCTCCAAAGAAACGAAATCTTACAATTTGATGAGACAGCAAAAAGATTCAAACAATAGCTGATCCCAATTAATCTAAATTAAAATGTGTGGAAATAATTGTGTTTTTCTTGATAATATCCATTTGGTAAAATTTTATAAAGAAACTGCAATTGTATGTATTTAGTTTTGATTATGTGTCTTATTGTACAACGGTACAAGTTTTTGTAGTAGCATTGATAGGCTAGGTTTTAAACTCACCTAGAAATGATATTTAAGGATTTTGGAGATTCGGGGACAAGCAGGGATAATAATAAATGTGTATTTCTATCAAAGAAAAAACTGACGAATAACCACTTCCTTTTCCTTCTTTTTCAGAATCAAGCTTTACCTCTAGTCAAAAGGAATTCATCGGCGACAACGACGGACTTGCAAGAACAAACAATAGATTCCTCCACGTGCAAAAATAAGAATTCGAGTTTATTTACGATCGAAAACCTTATAAAGTCGAGTAACGACGGCAATAAACTCGACTAAACAAATAAGGAACGGTCCTCTTCGACTTTGATGTTACCCCTGTTTTTGTGATTTGAATTATTTGTATTAGGTCGCGTTCATTTAACAACAAATAAATGTGTTTATTGAGAGTTGTTAGTTTAAGGCATAAAAAACAAATCATAAAATGATATTTCAAATAAAGTTTGTACATAGCCATATAAATAGTTTCACTTATTTATGTTCCCATTGGTAAAAATCAAAGGGGATCGTATTTATTTTGGAAATGGCAGCGGCGTTTTATGCGCAATAATAAAACACGTCATCAAGTAATGCGGTTTATTTATTTACCTACATTAAAGGCGCTGGCTGCCTACTCAGTTTTTATGTCCGCGACTGTTGCTTTTACCTGACTAATTGCAGGCTTCGTGTCATAAAACGAAATTAGTAGATCGAATAAATATTCATCAACATCAATCGTCCCCTCGTTTATCGCCTACATTTTGCGAAAATTCCCCGTTTAATTACATCTACCTTCAAAAATTGGTTTACTCTCTTAGCTTTGCTAATTTGGAGATGTTCTAAGAAAATAAGATTGAAAATCTAATGATCCATGGATCAAAGCCTTATAATAGTGCTTATCAAGTTATTGAATAACATTTAGATGATTATTCGTGGGAATTTGTTTTATTTATTTACTATCCCAGTTACATTTTTGAGCCAAAAGCGTGTAAAGTATAGTCAACGGCTTTGTACCTTTTTACCCGTTGTTTGATCGTTATTGCTCTTAATTCTTGCCTCCTACCCGAAGGTCGTCCAAATTTTTCTGGTAATAAATTTTCTAAAATACATTTAACATGTAATTATAGTTCTTAACCCTGCTGTTAGATAAAAAAAAATATACGAATCTTGTATTAAGAGACCAATTGGTCCATACCACACAAAAGCAAATTTTTTTATGAAAATTGATTGAATTCTTTAATGTAATTTATAAATATAATTATGAACCGTTAATAATTTAACCTGCCATCCATTTATCGGCTAATTCGGCGCTCTAATGTGTTTACGATAGCTCGAGCGTCCAGCTGGTTTGCGTTGTTGTATTTGTTGCTGTCGCACAGCCACCTTGTAAAATCAATTCGCTTTGATTTGTATAAACTTGCAAATATGCTAGATATATCCGCTTTGAATGCATACATACTTTCTTCCGAGATCGATGTTTCATGGGCACCGGCTGATCAAAATCGCAGGAGACCAGTGTTTTTACGGAAACTAGCACTTTCTTTGGCTAACGCGCATATGATGAAACGAAGCCGATTACCCCAACAACAGTTTTCAGCGAAATTATTGACTGATATACAAATGTCATCCTCGAATTTCGCAAGTTCTTCAAATATTGCTTCTTCTAAAGCGGGGGCAAGAAAGCGGGGAATATGTAGTTGCTGCAAGGCTAAGTCCGATATAAAATGCTACATTTGCGGAAATTTTATTTGCAAAACAAACCGCAAAATATTTTGTTTAGCATGTAATCAAACACACTTTCAATAAAAGCCTACGCTTTTTGGTAGATAAGCTTAGTATTTTGTATTCTATCAAATTGAAATATTCAGTGGACCAAATGATCCGTGATACGAGATAAGTAACTTTTTAATTTTTTCAGTTGAGGCTATGTCAGATACTTAAAATTATGGATTTGGGCTTGTTACAAAAATAAAACACGTGAGTCGAAAGTTCAAAACAATATATTACACCGTTAAAAAGTTATTGAGATTACAAAGAAAATTTTGGACCAAATGGGCTTAATCTAACAGCAGGGTTAATATGTAAATTATGGATAACACCGATTTTCCATGGATTCGGTTGATTTCTTCATCATAATAATGTGTAAATTTGATGCCTACAATGGTCAGATATGGACGTCGTCTTGGTTCATTCGATTTTCACCAATTCTGGTGGAATAATATAGAGAAGGGCGTCAAGAAATCGTATGTGAATAACAATAAAGAAAGATGAGGGAAAGAAGGAGCAGGTAAAGACATATCCTAAAAGGCTATACGCTGAGTGAAGAAAAACGCATCGCGCAAATGCAAAAGCAGTTGTTTATCCTACAATGGATCAACGATATTTTTATTTTAAAAATATTATAAATCCAACTTCAATCGCACATTAGAAGGATTCAAATTTGCTTGCACATTTGTTTGTTACCGATCTTCAATGCTTCATTTTCGAATACATGTGAGCTAAAAAGTTGTGCCAAATTCAACGGATTTCATCCAAGGTAGAAAAATCACTGTTTCGCAACGAACTGTAAAAAACGGTTCTGGTCTTTTCCACATATATTTGGATATGATTAAATACATTATTTCGACCGTCAAGTTGTCACTCTTAGATAGTGAGGTGTGGTCTTTAAAATAAGAGTTAATCAAAGCCCACTAGTTGCGCATTTTATGCGTTGCCGAAATATGTATTCGAAGATATTGTAATATTAAGAATTTATTTATCTGGGGAAGTCGTCCCCGAGCTTACCGTCTTAAAAGTAAAAAGAAAGCAAGCAAACAGAAGATCTTATAATGCAAATGTTCGAAGTGAATTTCTGCAGTATTTCCCTTTTTTATTAAATTTGGGATTGTTTAGCACGAGAGCTTTTTAAACTTATGATTCGTGGGGCATTTTCAGCATCTTTTCACCAAAAAACGGGCGTTTTTCAAATGTTTGTGGTGGTGCTTTCAATGTATTTCCCGAGCGATTTCGAGTACATCTAGAGCAACAGGTTCTAGAAATGCAATGGAGTTCCAAATTTTATTATAATTCTTTAAGAAAAGTAAGAAAATCTAGTTGTCTGACCAAAATGGATGGAATAACCCTTCAACAGCCTTATCTACAAGTTATACGTATTAAAAGAAGTGTCAAATGAAAGTTGTTTAAAAACATCTTGCGTATATTTTGAGGTACTTAGTGTAAATTTCTTTCTGCTGACTTCCTTCTGAATGGTGACATCATGTGTATATTTTTTAAATACAAGATCCTGTATATTTCTAGCCTTTTAAGTTATTCTTGATGAGATCTATTTGGATGGTATCAAGTTGTAATGTCATAAAGTTCATAGTTTTCGAGATGTTTGAGCTTTTCTTCAAATCAACTGAAATATTTGATAAGGGCGATTTGTAAAGTAAGTTTGGCAGACTTGGGTCTTACCAATTACATTAGTTGTAATGTTTCGAATGCTTGTGTGAATTTATGTCCTTTAGCATTAATACTTCTAATGTTCCATGTAGCTATTTTCAAGTGGTTTGTTAAAATGTCCTTGTTTGTACCTTGGTTTTTACTTGATCGCGTTGTCGTATCCCTTTTCGTTACCAGTTCGTCCGTTTATTCCATTTTCCTGCCTTTTGTTGTTATCTGTTTATCCATCCAGTCGTTGTTTCCGCATTTTTTGCATTTCTACCAGTAGTTGTTACGCTCCTTATCATGCCTGGGCTTATAAATCAGAGAGCCTTTGATTAAGAATGGTGGAAATATATTTGTTATTTCCTCAGAGCTCAGTACGGAACAATTAAAAGCAGGTACTTATAAAAACGACAATGATTTCACAAATGACAAGATCCAGGTTGATTTGGAAGCACGAGCAAGCTTAGTATCAGTTGTCAAAAACTTTTCGGGGAAACACAAACTATAAATATATTTAAAATATTAAAAATATTTCGAAATGGTCGCCAAAATGCTTAAGAATTTTGAAAAACTGGGAGCTAATATGAGTATCGAAATACACCTTTTGCATAGCTGTTTGGATCGTTAATCGGTGAGCTATTCACCAGCTTGCCTCGTACTAGCGAAACACGTGTCACCGAATTTTATTATTAATTATTGTGTGGTGAGGAATTTTCCTTGATGTGATATAGTCTCATAAAAATAAAAAAATTCATTTTACGTTCATTTTCAGCATCCCATCAGCAGAATTATTAATTAACTACAATGACTGTAAATACTCCGAAATAAATTAAACGTATTTGCCAACACAATTCCTAAATTATTCTCGGCAACTTGAAATTCTTGCAGTTGTCCTAACTCAATGGCCAATGATTGTAGAACGCTACATTAAAGAATTGTTTGAAATCTCATTTGATAAGGTATACCCATTCTCGGAGCCAAACCCTATCCAAAAATTTGTACGGGCTCTGGAATCGTAATTTTATTTTTTTATTTTAATTTTGATTCATCAGAATTTGTCGTTTGAAGCAAAATTGTGCGGAGGAGCTTATAGTGCAACCTCATGAGGTAATCTTTGGTTTATACGGTTATCATGTGGGTACGAGTACTGGTGAAGCAGAGTACAGTCCATGGTGAATTGACTGTTTATACGGTTATGATAATGCTTGCCTCGAGCTAGCGAAACACGTGTCACCGAATTTTATTATTAAACATTTGTGTGGTGATGAGTTCGCCTTGATGTGATGTCATCATCATCAAGCCTTTCAGCCCGTTGGGCTATGGCTAACGTCTTATGACGTTTTTGAAGTTCTTTTGATGAGGTGAACTACTCCTCTTGCTCCCTGTGTTTTAAAGCTTGCTATGAGTCCTGGCGGCCTGTGTTATTTTCCTCCATTCTTTCCTGTCCCTTGCTTTTGATATCCAATCGGTTATCTTCGTCACTTTTACATCTTCCTCCATGGCATCTCTCCATCTCTTCCTTGGTCGTCCCTTACCTCTGGGCCATATCGGAATCCGCTGGGTTATCCTTCTTATCATATCCGTTGGTTTCCTTCTCATGATGTGGCCTGCCCATTGGAGCCGTCGAGCTTTAGTGTATCTTATATATTCTCCCCCAAGTTGATCCTCTATTTCTTTGTTAGTTTTCGGTCTCATTACTCCCTGTTCTGTGACGTGCGACCCTAATATTGCCTATTGATGTGATATAGTGTCATAAAAATAAAAATATTTCAGTTTACGTTCATTTTCAGCATCCCATCAGCAGAATTATTAACTAACTACAATGACTGTAAATACTGCGAAATAAATTAAACGTATTTTCCAATACAATTCCTAAATTATTCTCAGAAACTTGAAATTCTTGCAGTTGTCCTAACTCAATGGCCAATGGTTGTAGAACACTACATTAAAGAATTGCTTGAAATCTCATTTAATAAGGTATGAAAGCTGAAAAAGATCAATTTTTGAATATAATGCATATGTTTGATCTACGTCAGACGATACACAAGCCCACCAGACTAATTTCAATGTTAGATAACATTTTCACAAATATCACATCGTACAAATCCCAAGTACTACCAGCAAATTTGTCAGACGATGAAGCTCAAACCCTTGAACTACCCATAAATCAGAAAATTGTCATGCCGATAAGATATGGTAGAACATTTACGAAGTCCAATAAAATCAATTTCTATCGCAGTTTACTTAAAGAGACGTGGGACAATATTTTTTAACAGAAGATGTGAACATTATGTTCAACTGCTTTCTCGATACTACTGCTTTTTGTATCACTACAACAACTGCATTCCCATTACGCGCTTACACAACCAAACATTCAAAACAACGATAATGACGGCTGAATTTACTGCTATAAAAGAAACCCTAGGCCTCCTAAAAGACTCTTGTTTAACATATCCGAATGATTTGGAAATAAGACATATATACACAAATTACAAGCAATTTTGTGATACAATATTGTGAAACAATGCAGGCATCAAATAACAATCAAACTATATTAGAAGCTTCCAATAAATCCCAAGCTGTTTAGAAAATCATAAACCGAGAAACAGGAAGAACGAAATCTGCTATCCGGCAAAACTATGAATACTCCCCTGATTCCTTCAGCAAATACTTCACAAGCATTGCGAAGTTACTGCAATTTTCACTACCCGCTGCTTCCCAAGATGCACTGGATATTAGTCAGAAATTATAAACACAACCACTCAACTAAAATCCAAAAGAACAAAGGACTGCAACGACATTGATACAGAAATACTGAAATTCATAATACCTGTAATAGCAAGCCTTCTAGAGTACATTTCTAACTCTTGTATCACAATAGGAAAGTTTCCCTGATAAACTAAGAGTGGCCAACGCTAAACCCATTTTCAAGAAAGGTTGTCCCAGTGACATTGCCAATTACAGACCAATCGCGATTCTACCTGCCTTCTCCAAAATATTTGAGTCGGTAATAAGTACAATAATAATAATAAGTATGTAAGCGGTAACGGCAGCAATAGTAGCAAGCCAGAAATCAATACAGGAATACCCCAGGGTTCTATCATTGGTCCTTTGTTATTCATAATATATATAAATGACCTGCCAACAGCTCTAACTTTTGATACATTATTGTACGCAGACGACACCACAATATTAATCCGTTAGAATGAAGACCCGTCCACTGCAATGCAACAAGCCAAAGAATGGTCCGCCTCAAATAGACTTATTAACATAGATAAAACTGCTGACATACTTTTTACTTGTACCAAGAAATGTGCTTCAACTCAAGAGACTAAGTTTTTGGGGACTCTATTTAGACCCATCTCTGATTTGGGGTCCACATATTGAGCACCTAGGTGCGAAACTTTCGTCAACCATCTATGCCATAAAACGAATCTTTATAACAATCAATAAAGAGGCGTATGATCTATGGCTTAGCATTACGGGGTGGATCTTCACATACAGGCAAAATACTGGTCTTGCAGAAAAAAGCCGTTCGCGCTATAGAAGGCGTGCCCAATACTTCTCCCTGTAAACCCCTATTCCTTAAATACCAAATTGCTACAGTAATCTCACAATCAGTGTATATCCTGGAGATCCTTACGGATATCAAAAACCATATCTCACGCCATCCATGTATCAAAGACAACCATGAACACTTTACCAGATCAGGTGACCAGCTAGCAGTGCCATACGTACGGCTGAAGACCAATGAATGGACAACACTGGGCCTTCGTCTTTTCAACAAGCTACCAATTAAGTGGAGGGACCTCCCTTTGAGCCTCTTCACAAAAACACGGACCATGCTTTTTACACACTAGAGGATTTCGCAAATTCCTACAGCTAAATTATTTTTGTACAATTGTGTTTATATTATTTTTTCATTTTGTATGTTTTGTTAATATTTCATGCATATGTATTTTTTCCCTTTCTGACGTGCTAATTTTATATTACAGCAAATAAAGATGCTATACTATACTATACTATATTATACGAGGGTTGCCTTTTATGTTTCGGGATTTGGCAACCCTAGTGTTGCAATCTGGCAACTGACAGCTCTATCGTAAAGTTGGACATTTTTGAGGTTATACGTACTCAGAACGTTTTGACATACGAGCGCTATTTGTGTTGTTTACAGTAACTTAAAAGATTCATCTCGGCCCAAAAATGGAATTAAATCGTGAACATTTTCGTGCGATTATTTTTTACAACTTTCGACGTGGACTAACTCAGCAACAGTGCATGGATGAACTTAATTCAATTTTTGGCGATGAAGCTCCATCAAGGACCAGTGCTTATCGATGGTATGGTGAATTCAATCGTGGTCGTAGTTCACTCCAAGACGAATTTCGTGAAGGTCGTCCAAAATCAGTTGTTGTTCCGAAAACCATTGATGCTGTGCGCGAACTGATATTGCAAGATCGTCATGTGACCTATCGTGAGATTGAGACAACCTTAGGCATTGGTGGGACCAGCATACATTCAATATTGCATAAACATTTGATTGTCAAAAAAATTTGTTCGCGTTGGAGCCCACACAATTTGTCAATCGCTCAAAAAAGGCTCGTGTCGATTGTTCGAAGGAAATGCTCAAAAATACGATCGCGGTGCTTCGAAACACGTCTATGATATCGTGACAGGTGATGAATCGTGGATTTACGCGTATGAGCCCGAAAGTAAACAGCGGTCGACTGTATGGGTGTTTCAAGATGAGCCAAATCCAACAAAAGTTGTTCGCGCACGAAGCACTTCCAAGCAAATGGTCGCCTGTTTTTTCGAAAAAACTGGACTTGTCGCAACCGTAGCACTAGAACAACGCAGAACAGTCAATTTTGAGTGGTACACAACCATTTGTTTGCCAGTTGTCTTCCAAGAAATCAGGAAAACCAACCGCCGAAGACGGATCACTCTTCACCACGACAATGGGAGCGCTCACACATCGGCTCAAACAACTGCATTTTTGAGCACCCAAAACATCGATTTGATGAGTCATCCGCCGTATAGTCCTGACTTGGCACCGAATGACTTCTCGTACCAATTTGCGGAGCCAAACCCTATCCAAAAATTTGTACGGGGTCTAGAATCGTAATTTTATTTCTTTATTTTAATTTTGATTCATCAGAATTTGTCGTTTGAAGCAAAATTGTGCGTAGGAGCCTATAGTGCAACCTAAATTTTATCATGAGGAAATCTTCGGTTTATACGATTATGATAATGCATGCTTATTAGCATGATTATAAATGAAAATACAGTAGAAGAAAATATAAACCGAAATATACTCTATAAAGAACAAGAACTGGAGATACCATCACCATATCTAGAATTAGTGATAAACTATGGAAAAGTTAATGCGGAGATAGCGAATAGATCAGAAAGAAACTAACAATATACTAGGTGGCGCAAAAGTCCTCACTCTGTCGACAAAGCTCTCAGGAATGATTGGAATATGGAAAAAAGATGAAACATACTAACAGCGAAAGTATATCGTATAACGAAGATAAGAAAAAATCATAAAAGAATTGAATGGTGGAAGATCGAGGTTAAAGAAGAAATTAGAGAGAAGAAGCAAGCCTGGAAGAACCTATAAGAAGTGACTAATGAGAGAAACAGAGTAGAATATGTGGCGAAACGTGACAGACCAAAGAAGGCTGTAAGGGAAGCAAAAAGGAAGAGCTTGGAAATTTGAGAGGAAAACAGAAGAAGGAAGATTGTGGATTTGAGAATAAAGATGGGAACACAAGGACAGGAACATCGGAGATAACAGACCTGGAAAGAATATTTTGAAGATAAGTTTAGACAGGAAGAAATACTTGATGTAGAACAAGAAGAAGTGGGGGAACGGGAAGGAATCACAATGGAGGAAATAGAAGAAGCCCTAACAAATATTAGGAGTGGGAAAGCAGCGGAAGAAGACCAAATCAAATCAAAAATGGTAAAATAGATCGGGAAGATGGAAAAAAATGGCTATTCCAAGTGTGTAAAAAAGCATGGGACTATGAAACATACCGGAAGATTGGAAGAAGGTCATAATATTTCCAATCTATAAGAAAGGAAGGAAATACAAATGCGACAATTACAGAGCAATATGTTTGTCATCAACTAGTTTTAAAGTATATACAAGAACTATCGAAAAGAGAGTGAGGAAGAGGATAGAGACGAAGCTAGAGGATGAACATGCAGCATTTAGGGTAAACCTGTAAACAAATGATAACACACAGATAGTACGAAACATTACAGAAAGACAGTTTCGGAAAGACGAGGAACTATATCTAACATTTGTTGACCTAAAGGGAGCATTCGATTCAATAAACAAGGAAATTATCTGGAATATTCTGAATAAATATAAAATAGCGGAAAAACTAATAAAATTGGTCACGTCTGTATATGAGGCGGTATATGCTCAGGTTAGAGTGAAAGGAAAAAGTTCGGAAGTTTTTAAATGGGATAAAAATATCAAACAAGGGGATGGTCTAAGCCCACTCTTGTGTATTGCTGTAATGGACGTGCTAATCAAAAATACAAGGGAGCAAACGAATAAGTACCAGTGCACCATTGGGTGCAGAAACCTAGCACCGATAGGTATTAACTCGCTACTGTATGCAGATGACATTATCCTAAGGGCTGAAAAAGAGACAAATTACAAAAACTAATGAACATATGGGTCAAGGAGATAGAAATGAAGAAGATGTAAATTAACATAGATATGACAAAATATATGATAATAAATCAAAAAAGAAGGAGAGGAAAACTTAAACCAAAAATCATATAAGAATAAACAACCGAGAAATAGAACAGGTGCCTTCATTCGAATACCTTGGAAACGTAATATCGGAGAATGGCAAAATGGATCTATAATGAAACCATATTCGGGAAAAAGAAAATCACTCAGGAGACGAAAACAAGGGTGTATAATTCAATTGCAAGTCCAATAATGTTGTATGGAGAGGAAACGCGGACGATACAAATCGTTAATAAATGAAGCAGAAATGAGATATTTAAGGAGAATACCTAGGGTAATTAAAATCGACAGGTTTAGAAATGAAGACATTAGGGCAAAACTAGCTAAAACGAGCTAGCGAAACACGTGTCACCGAATTTCATTATCAAACAATTGTGTGGTGAGGAATATTTCAGTTTACGTTCAAAAGATTTAATTTTCAGGATCCTATCAGGAAAATTATTAATTAATTTGGTATCATATTATTACCACATCATAGATTTCTGATCGTTTACTCGTACAGTATAGATTTTCATGAAGCTTCCTGAAAATATTTCTATCCCATCTGATTTCAGCTAGGGAAAAGCACAATTTTAAAGGTATCTGAAGCGGAGCTTTCCGAACATGCCGCGCTTGCCATGCAGATGTCGCCATATATTCGACTTCCGATCCAAAATTAAACTCTTACGTAACGATGATGAAATATTTGAATCTATTAAAGTTACTTCCGTGCAAAACTCAAACGATTGTACATTTCCCAAAAAAATTTATTTTCAAACAGGAAATTTGCGTTATTACGTAATTAAGATTAAACACGATAATAACACCCACGATTACACCAAGAATTCAGAACAATTCTAAAATTACTTTTCCTGGTTTGGAAATTTTACATTCACCAACTTTCATGCAGGGAAAGCATCGCGATGCACGTATGTACGTATAAAAGAATCTCTACTCCCTCGTAATATATGTAGCGAAGTAATCCCCCATGTTCATATAGACATTACATACATACATTCAACAGTTCCCAACTGCTGCATAACTGTTGAGTCACTTCCTTCGAACGTTGTTCTGCTTTCATATCCAACATATTGATCGCCATTATAGCGCTTGTTTATGGCGAACGGGCTTTTCTTCTACACATGTAACTCTATCGTCGAGACGAACTTCAAGACGACGGCGTTTTTGAAATTCATAAGAAGGAGCCCTCGGGGAGTTCCGGAAGTTCTGATTGTTTTATTAGTTGGAAATATTCTTGCGGAAATTATGGACGGACGTCGGCCGCCACTAAATAATATTTTCTTATTGTTTGTTTTTTCTTTTTAGTGTTGCATGTTGTCATAAAAAAATAAATTCTAATTCGACTGATTGAGTGCTTTATTGTTTTTCGCGTGATTCATCCACAATATTTGATACAGTTGCATGCATGAGGTTTGAACTGAGTGTTAAAGCAGTTTGTAACTCACAAGGGAAGATGCCGAACCCGGCAATTCATAAAAATTTGAAACTTTGGGAATATATACAACATATATAGGTGTGCTATACGCAATTCAAACTTCTGAAATATTTGTTGTGCTTTCAATTTCTTTATACATTCTCTTGGTAGTTTTGCTTGGTTTCCTAGTTCAGTGCTTTTCGAAATCAAATGGTGCCCTTTGAATAAGTAAGTTATAAACTGACATGAATCTTTGTTCCTTACTCCCTCTGATCGGTGCTCACCGAGAAATAGCTGCCGTAAAAGTTACTACCAGTTAATCTGACAAGGGAAGATCCCGAACCCGGAAATTCAAAAAATTTGAAACTTTGGGAATATATACAACATATATAGGTGTGCTATACGCAATTTTTTTGTGCCGACATTCACTTTGAAGGGGTGAAACACCCCATCGAAAATTGACGGATTTTCAATTTTCTCCACACAACTCCAGTAAAAAGAAAGATAGAAGATAGGTGTAAATGCAATAGTTGCAGCATACATGAAGATCTTTCAAAATATGTGACTATCATATATACAGAGTGTTCCGTTAAGCCTTGCGCTTATACTGCAGATGTTTTTGTAACAATACAAAGAAAAGTTTGAGATATAATTTGTGTGACTTTTAATTCTGCTTAAAACTATGTAGGGTGTTCTAATATACAGAGTGTTCCAGAAGTAAATATCACCCTATCCTTGGTTATATCTAACAGAACTTCATATATTATATTATAATATATATGTATATATATTATTAAATACTTATTGCAAGGAATGATCTCAATCCCGCAAATTTAAAATATGAAATTTGAGAATATATAAACCACATATAGAGGTGCGTTACGAATTTTTGCTGCAAAGTTAATGAAATTTACTGTATATCTTTGCGGTACTATATTTATTAGATAAGACATTGTTTTGTTTGATAATAATATTCGAAGTTTTTATCTAATGGTGTAAACATGTTTTTATAAAAACGCAATAATCAACCAAATGCAATGATAAATGATAACGTTGCTTATATAAGTTCCCCACCTGACATTGATAGTATTTGTTGTTTGACTGTGTTACAAACCTGTGGTGTTGAAAATGGTTGTCGTAAATACTTTAAATGTAATTCGCTTGCTCATGGTAACATTTGACGTTGCCAATAACTTCTTGACATTCAAAAAGATACTTCATTTTCGCTGGAAATTGACACAACACTAGAATTTTGAATCCAGTTAGACCACAATTCCGTAGACTTCGTAGATGATGTATACGCACCTACACGCGAAGAAATTTTAGAAGCGATGGAAGCTGAAGACGAACAGTGTGTTCCAGAAGAAGGCGGTATTGTCACTTTGGAATATAAAACCAAAGCTGTTGAATACTGGAAAAGTGGGAAAACGAAGCGACTTACGTTAGCAACCGTCCAAAAGAAATTTCGAAAAGTTTCAACTCTCCAACAATTGTACAGGTAAACAGTGAACTCCATTTAATATAACAACGATTTGTCTTTATTTTCTTTTATTTGTTCTAGATGGGAAGAAACAGTAAACCGGGGAGGCACACGACGGGAAAAATTGCTACAAATTTCGGAATACGTTTATAATAAGTTTGTAGAGAGTATTGATTCGGGTGATATTATTCATGATTTGGACATTCAAAGATGGGCTTTGCAAGCTAATCAAGGAATAGATTTAGAAAACTTTAAAGCATCCCGGCATTGGGTCTGGAATTTTAAGAAAGCGTATAGAATAGTTTCAAGAAAAATAAATAAATTTATTACGCGATCATATGGTACAGATTCCGAAAAGCTGAATGAAATCGCTTCAACATTTGTTAGCCATGTAAAAGATCACATAAAACAAGTCGGAGAAGACAATACATTCAATGCCGATGAAAGTGGCTTTAATCTAGAGCTTCATTCTGGTCGCACGTTAGCTGTGCAAGGTTCAAAAAGGGTTACAGCAGTTGTGCAGTCAATATCCGCAACAACACATTGTTATACCATACTTCCCACAATATCAGCTTCTGGAAAACTTCTTTCCCCTCTATTTATTGTCATGAAAGAACAAAGTGGTAGTTTCGGTCCGCGTGAAACACAGTCTTTGTTTGAACCGTGGAATGTTTATGTAAGGGGGCTTCAATGTCGGGAAAATTAACAAAAGAACTGTTTAATGAATGGCTCACCCATGTGTATGTGCCAAATGTGGGAGCTCAGAGCATGTTATTCTTGGACTCTTAGACTGGTCATTGTGCTGCTACATTGCAAAAGAGTATACCATCCAACAAGCATGTTGAAATATTGACGATACCGAAAAAAACTACGGCAATGATACAACCACTAGATGTATATGGTTTCCGCATATGGAAAAATTTTGTAAGAAAATTTTCCGATCTTGTGCTACTGTTTGGTTATGATATTGTATTGCATGAACGCAATAATGTTATCAAATTACAGTCCCTTATTCACAACCAACTTTCGGCACCAAAGTATCACGATGTATTTGCTTATGCTTGGTATAAAAGTGGATACATTGATCAAAATCCAAATAAGTTTGAAAATCCGGTAGCTTTTGCTTTTAGACAACAGGATTTTATACATCCTGCTAGCTGTTCCATATGCGGTGCCCAGGCCATCATACGATGTGCGTGGTGCAACGAATTCCTATGTTTTAAACATTTCTTTGAAGAATTTCATCACCATACAGAATAATTATTCATTTGCCGGTATTTCACTACATAATAAATATGACCAAAAGATGCAAAGTGTTATCTATAAAAATTTCCTATATATCTTATACTTTATGACTAATCAGCAAATCACATATAAATTATATTGATGTACTTATCAATATTTGTATTGCTTAAAATGTTAAAAATATTGATATATTTGTTATCGCTTAATAAAATCGATTAATTGTAAGATATAACTTTGGTCTAAAAACTAACCTTTTCCCCTTACAACAGCGAGTGATTAAATCAAATTAATAAATTGCGCATTACATATGTCTTCTACATATTTCCAAAACCAATGGATGTTATTATCAAACAAAACATTGTCTTATCTAATAAATATAGTACCGCAAAGATATACAGTAAATTTCATTAACTTTGCAGCAAAAATTCGTATCGCACCTCTATATGTGGTTTACATATTCTCAAATTTCATATTTTAAATTTGCGGGATTGAGATCATTCCTTGCAATAAGTATTTAATAATATATATACATATATATTATAATATAATATATGAAGTTCTGTTAGATATAACCAAGGATAGGGTGATATTTACTTCTGGAACACTCTGTACATTAGAACACCCTACATAGTTTTAAGCAGAATTAAAAGTCACACAAATTATATCTCAAACTTTCCTTTGTATTGTTACAAAAACATCTGCAGTATAAGCGCAAGGCTTAACGGAACACTCTGTATATATGATAGTCACATATTTTGAAAGATCTTGATGTATGCTGCAACTATTGCATTTACACCTATCTTCTATCTTTCTTCTTACTGGAGTTGTGTGGAGAAAATTGAAAATCCGTCAATTTTCGATGGGGTGTTTCACCCCTTCAAAGTGAATGTCGGCACAAAAAAAATTGCGTATAGCACACCTATATATGTTGTATATATTCCCAAAGTTTCAAATTTTTTGAATTTCCGGGTTCGGGATCTTCCCTTGTCAGATTAACTGGTAGTAACTTTTACGGCAGCTATTTCTCGGTGAGCACCGATCAGAGGGAGTAAGGAACAAAGATTCATGTCAGTTTATAACTTACTTATTCAAAGGGCACCATTTGATTTCTAAAAGCACTGAACTAGGAAACCAAGCAAAACTACCAAGAGAATGTATAAAGAAATTGAAAGCACAACAAATATTTCAGAAGTTTATTAAAAATTCTTGCAAAATAACAAGTTTGAATTGCCGATGTAAAATGTTGACAAAGAATTCTTATTTTTCTCGACTTCCTTATCACGATTAGCTGTGCGTCAGAGTTAATGTTGATTTTATTCGTCAATCTATGTTTCCACTCTTTTCGCTAGACTTTTCATTTCTTGTAATGGCTTCCGTTTGGTTCCTTGTATTTTTCTTATCGGTTTCCTTTTTTAAGAATATAGTTTTATAGTATGAGCAGTTTATTGTGGTTGTTGTATTTATTTTGTTTGCTATTTCTAAATCAAATTTACCATGCTCTGTCAGCATCACCACAAGGTACTCATATGCTGTGATTCTTTCTAGTCGCTTGCCTTTGCATGGAGATGTATCGTTATTTGTTTTGTTGTCAACTGTCGGATTCATAATAGTAATAATAATAATAATAATAATAATAATAATAATAATAATAATAATAATAATAATAATCGGTTTTATTTCCCAACATCGAATCCAAGGAAAAGCCAAAAGGAAAGTCAAAACAGTGTTTACAAAACAAAAAAGGAAAAAAAAAAATTAATAATAATAATTAGACATTTACCTTTTTGTGTTGACTTCCATTTTCACATTCTCTATCCCTCTTATCCTTATGTCTTAGAAAAAATCATCTTTAAAATTATGTTCATTGAAAGAAAGTATTAAACATAACAAATTTAAAATTAAATCGGATTACAAAAACAAACACTTTATAACTCATAATCAAACAGATTAATTAGAAAAAAAATATACTACAAC
>CM076087.1:16532939-16622397 GCA_038088585.1 Chrysina gloriosa | reverse complement strand
TGATGTCTGGCCAACATATGTAGACTCACAATCACCACATGGAACTGCATAAACGACATCTTTTTGGTTGAGCAAAGGTGTTGTGTCTTTAGTTCTTGTGAGTATGCTAACAATATTCAAAGGATTGTATTTAGCTATTTTAATATTAGGGAACTGTTTAAAATGTTTTATTATTTGATCTGTTAAATTGGATATATATGGAATTTTTTATAAGCTATTGATTGTTCATTAAATGTGGTTTCTGTGGGTCCATCAAAAGCATTAGAATTATAAATTAATTTGTTTAATATGTGTTTGGGATATCCATTGTTTCGGAAAATTTTGTGCAATTGCTTCAAATTAACATGTATAAAGGAGCTATGGCAGATATGCGTGATTCTGTTTTTCATTGCTATTACTGTATTATATTTTTGTGCAAGTGGGTGACCGGAATTGTAGTTGATGAATCTACCCGAAGCCGTGGGTTTTTGATATCAATTCAATATCAATCTACCACTGTCAACTCTCAAGACTCGTGTATCTAAAAATGGAATGGATCTATCTGTTTCTGTTTCTATGGTGAATTGCAGATCATTATTAAATGAATTAAAAATGTGTAATGTAGTCTCTTTCATATTATGAGGTATGGCACAAATTACATCATCAACAAATTTATAAATAAATGGTAACTGAAAAGGAAGATTATCAATCACATTATCAAATAAATAATCAAGTACGATAAGCGCCAAGATGGGACTAATTGGTGACACCATGGGTACACCAGATTTCTGCATATAAAACTGCTGATCAAAAGTGAAATAACAGTTGTAAAATATGAATTGTAGTAACTCTAAGAAGCTTGGTTTTTAATACTACAATGTAGTTCTATCAAATTCCAATGTAAATTAACATTGATGTTTGTACATGTGAGAGGGATTCGATATGAATTCTCTCACAATGCACGTATTACGCATTTTTTACAGTTATTTTTCTACAGAAGTGGACAACTTGCGTTGCCACAGCCTCCTGCAGTAACTGCAGTCGCGCTCTTCGGCTACCCGCCGTGGGAGAATTGTAAATTACAAAATTTTGATCTTCTCTTGCCATCCGTAGACGTATGTTTCGCGGTTATACCGCTCGTCAGTACTTCTGTAGAAAAATAACTGTAAAAAAATGCGTAATCCGTGCATTGTGAGAGAATTCATATCGAATCCCTCTCACATGTACAAACATCAATGTTCAGACCATATATACATAAAATTTGTATGCGAACTTACAGCTCTTGCAAAGCCGTACTGACGAGCGGTATAACCACCAGACGTACGTCTACGGATGGCAAGAGAAGATCAAAATTTTGTAATGTAAGTTAACTGTGTCTACAATAAGCGTGAATGGTATGTTAGTAAATAAGGAGACTACATCCAAAGAAATCAATTCATAATTTTCTGGTAATATTACACCCTCCATGGAATTTACAAACGAGAACATATCTTTTATATTATAATCTGTTCTATCTGCAAGACTAAGGGTAAGGATATCTGATAAGAATTTTGATAAATCGTATGTTACAGAGTCTATTGAGCTAACAATGGGACGAAGGGGGACGTATCTTCTTTATGGATTTTTGGCAAACAGTACAGTTTGGAAGGTATGGAACTGTAAATAGTAAGTCTTTTTGCTGTGGCTTGTGTAATTTCATTATTGTTTTTTAACTTTTTTATTAGATTATTGTGTTTGTTTTGTATCGTAATTGTAGGGTCTCTTGTTAAGGGTGTGTAAGTATTTATGTCATTCAGCAACCCACGAGTTTTTTGGATATAATCAGACCTGCTCCAATGCCACAGTACAACCTCCCTTATCAGCTTGTACAATGTACAAAGATGGATTATTTTTTAAAATAATTTAGTTTCGATGTAAGTGGACAAGAATGGTGAGTGCAATGTATGATTGTGTGAATTGTAAAAATAATTGGTAATGCAGTTAGTTACCTTAGCTCGTACCCTGTTCTGTTGGTCAGCTGGAATGTCATTTATTACATTTTCTACTTCAGCAACTAATCTATTGACATTTATGTTATTATTGGTGGGATAGACACTAAATTTGGGTCTCAGGGATAAAAATCTTTAATATGCGGAGGTATTGCCACACTGGACAAATTCTTGAACCACTTGCTGTTATCAACGAAAAGAGTACCAGGCTCGTATGCGCTGAATACGAATACGAAAGAGGAAAAGCCGCGGGAGTACTGAAATAGTCAATAATCTGGGAAGAGATGGATTAGAAATAGTAACAGAACTGCTCAATACGGTATGGATAGGTGAAAAAATACCAAAAGGCTGGGAGTTGGGAATACTGACGCCAGTCTACAAGAAAGGAGATAGAAAGGATTGCACAAACTACAGAGGAATAATCATGACCTACACATTAGCGAAGTTATATGAAAGGATACTAGGAAGAAGATTGGAGAAAACAACGAAAATACAATTGGAAGACGCCCAATGTGGGTACAGGAAAGGAAGAGGAGTGCAAGACCACATATTTACGATTAAACAACTAATAGAGAAATAAACCAGTGAAAAGATATTAGTGCCCTTCATTCAGTTACCTAGAGCTTTCGATAGCATATGTATCTAGACGATTAATGTTGAACAGCCTGGAAAGAAGAGGAATTCGCAATAAATTACGAAACTCTATGAAGAGCCTGTATACAAATACCAGAAAACATGTGAAAACTGGTAATTCACAGTCGGAGGAGTTCATAACTAAAGAGTATTTAAGACAAGGAGGGGTGCTTAGTCCAGCATTGTTTAATGTGATCATAGACGATGTAATAAAGGAAACAAACGGAAAGACTAAGAAGCTAAAAGTGGGATACAGAAACATGAGATCAGTATAGATAGCGGAAAGTGCATTTACAGATGATCTGGTGAATTATGCAAAAACCCAGCAGGTCATGCAGAATAATATTGATTTATGGTCGAAAGCATTAATGTACAGAAATTTAAAAATAAATGTTAAAAAGACAAATGTGATGGTGATAGGAAAGCATGACTTAAACACATCTATAACAGTGACACAAATATCATATCAGTGTATCATTTGTGTCAGTAAATTACACCACAGTCCTTGCAATCACCTTTACAGCTATAACGATATACGGGAAAAACGTTGAACAAGTAGAAGCATATAAATATTTAGGAGTGAAGATACAAAAAACCCGGGAAAATTAATGCAGGGATAAGTGATAGACTGGTAAGTGCAGCAAAGCTATATTATTTTTTGGGCATGAGATGGAGTCATCTACATCTGAATCTGATCGTTGCCGTGTAATAATTCGTGAACAATTTCGTCGCCTGTCAGCGTCTGATACCCTGGACCACCACAAGTAACCATTCATTCGCGTTCTTTGCATCAAGATCAGTAAAAATACCAACGTTGCTCAACGCCTCCAACATTTTGGCGGGTTCATCGCCAGATTCGTCGATTTCTATTTCATCTTTATTCCACATATTCCACAATTTATGCAAGGTGCTGTTTTTTTACTCCATTCAATGCTTCGACCAACATATAACAGCACTCTTTTAAATCGATTTTTTCGTACATATAAATAATTGTTTCTTCCTTATTTTTATCCCCTAAAAGTAGACGATGCATTAACTCTTTTCGGTATAGTTTCTTCAATGTTTCGACGATACGCTGGTCCATAGGTTGAATTAAAGAAGTTACGGCCGGTTTCGTAATAAACACCTTCAAGTGCCTTTAACTAAAGTCTACTTTAGTTTAACATTTGCAGGTTGGCTGTATTGTAGTTCAGTTTTTTTAGAGTTGACATTAAAGTGGATTTAAAGTATATGGGTTTCATAAACGAAATAGTGGTCACTTTAACTAAAGTCGACTTTAGTTTAACGTTTTGCAGGTTGGCTGTATTGTAGTTCAGTTTTTTTCGTTAATCCTCTAGTTTATGCTGTTCCTCTGAATAATTTTCCCCGCGTTTTGCATCGTTTACCGGGTTTCTTACCGCTTCGTACACGTGAGATCTTTTGTATTTTGTTATTAGTATTAAATATGGCCAGTAATAGCAAAAATAGGGGATATAATTTACATATTTATACTGTTAAAATAATGTGTATATATTTTTATTGCTTCCTTTATTTTACTATTGTTTAGAATATGTTTATTTTATTTATAAGTAAAAGCACATGTAGTTAGAATATTTAAAAATTTATATTTTATCAACAAAAATAGTATTTATTAAAAATATGTTACATTAAAAAAGAATGCACTACAAATTGGCAAAATTCTGTGTAATCAATAATCTTCTAACACCCTGTCCTTCATTTTCATTATTTCCAATTGCTTCTATATTATCTAATTCTTGGTTACCTACATTTAACCAGTCCTCAGGGATATCTTCATTCATTTCTATAGCTATGTTATGTAAAACTGCTGTGGCTACAACTACATTCATTGCTGATTGTAGATGCAATTTGATACCCAAGCTTAGAACGGGAAACCTCCTTTTCCATAATCCATACTGCCGTTCCACAACATTGCGAGATCTAATTTGAGACTCGTTGTATAAATTTTCTGCAGCTGTTTGTGTTTGTAGCTCTTGTATCCTTCTTACTGTAGTCAGGTAGGACGAGTTACTCGAGTCGTATATATACTGTGTGTCTAGCTAAGTTCGCGACAAATGGAAAACCTTTTATTCTTGGGTTTATGAAAAAAGTTATTCTTTATAAAAAGTCCTGCTTCATCCAAAACTTAAATTCAAATTGTCAGATTTTAATATTTGTTAGTCACATACGAGATGTGACAAAAAATATGAAATTAGTATAAGAGTAAAGTACCTTTATTTTCAATAATACTTAAAATGTTATAAGGAATAGTCGTTCAGAATTGGAAATTATACAATTTAAATATAGCATTTACACAAAAGAAAGCATTGAAAATGTTACACAAATGCTTCAACATATCCGCCTTCTCGTTCCATACAGGTAACGGTTCTATCACAAAAATGCCTTAAAACCCTTCTAATTGTTTGTGGAGTTATTTTACGGATTTCTTCTCTAATAACATGTTCTAGATGGCCTACATCCGTAAACGGCGCTTGAATATAAACATGTTCTTTTAAATAACCCCACAAGAAAAATCAAGTGGGGTCAGATCTGGAGACCGAGGTGGCCAACGTACTGTGGAAAAGCGGTGTATAACCCTTTCGTTAAAACAATCTTCAACATGTTGCCTTACGTCCAACCTGCTATGACAAGGTGCACCATCCTGTTGAAACCAAATATGTTGGCGTTCCAGCAATGGAAGATTGTCGATAAAATTACTAATTTCACTTTGCAAAAATTTAGATACCGGCCGGCATTCAAAGATTGGTGAAAAAGAAAGGTCCAATTACATAACTTTTGTAGATTCCGCACCATACATTTGTCTTGAACGCATATTGACTTCGAGTTTTTATAGTAAAATGTGGGTTGGCATCTGTCCACCAACGGCAGTTTTGACTCGATACAGTTCCGTTCGATGTAAATGTTGCTTCATCGGAAAATAAAATTTGTCTCGGCACAAAAGGATTATCTGCTAATATTGCCTGAATGTCGGCACAAAACTCCAATCGTCTGTCATTATCCCCTGGTCTTAGAGTGTGTACAAATGTAGGCTTGTAGGGATGAAATTTGTTTTTTTTTTTAGAATTTTAGCTACCGAATCTTTTTTTTCACCAATCTTTGAATGCCGACCGGTATCTAAATTTTTTGCAAAGTGAAATTAGTAATTTTATCGACAATCTTCCATTGCTGGAACGCCAACATATTTGGTTTCAACAGGATGGTGCACCTTGTCATAGCAGGTTGGACGTAAGGCAATATGTTGAAGATTGTTTTAACGAAAGGGTTATACACCGCTTTTCCACAATACGTAGGCCACCTCGGTCTCCAGATCTGACCCCACTTGATTTTTCTTGTGGGGTTATTCAAAAGAACATGTTTATATTCAAGCGCCGTTTACGGATGTAGGCCATCTAGAACGTGTTATTAGAGAAGAAATCCGTAAAATAACTCCACAAACAATTAGAAGGGTTTTAAGGCATTTTTGTGATAGAACCGTTACATGTATGGAACGAGAAGGCGGATATGTTGAAGCATTTGTGTAACATTTTCAATGCTTTCTTTTGTGTAAATGCTGTATTTAAATTGTATAATTTCCAATTCTGAACGACTATTCCTTATAACATTTTAAGTATTATTGAAAATAAAGGTACTTTACTCTTATACTAATTTCATATTTTTTGTCATATCTCGTATATGACTAACAAATATTAAAATCTGACAATTTGAATTTAAGTTTTGGATGAAGCAGGACTTTTTATAAAGAATAGCTTTTTTTCATAAATCCAAGAATAAAAAAGTTTTCCATTTGTCGCGAACTTAGCTAGACACACAGTATATATATTCTTTTATTATTCTATCGTATTCTACCTTTACGTTATACATACATCTTACATTCTGTATTCTACTCTACTACGTGTTCGGGCTGCGTATGTGTCTGTCTGTGTGTGTGTGTGTGTCTGTCTGCGTGTGTGTATGCAGCCCGTGTTGCGCATGTCGTGCTGTCCATTCCAATACATAACATTCCCTTCACCTTATTTACACATATGCTACATTTCGTATAATGACATTAAAGATCTAATCTAACTATGGGTTTTCTTATTCTTGCGGATCGTCTTGGCTCTGCAACGTCTGGATTAACCGGTCTAGAGGTTCCTAGTAATTCTAGGCCTCCTTCCAGCTTGTGATCTACTGGACGAACTTCTGGTATTGGATTACTGAAGTTGTAACCCTTTCTTCTATGTGCCCCTGATTCCGAGAAGGTGGTGCCTGAAATTCCTTTGGAACGTCTGAAGTAGTAGGTAGTACATTCGCGGAGCTTGTGGTGATATTATTAGGAATGTTTGATGCCTTGTGTCGATGTCTTATATGTTCCTTATGAATATATCGTCGTTTATGCTCGACGTCCACTATGAATGTCGACATACCCTTTTGTTGAATGATAGTACCTGGCATCCATTTCTCAACTTCCCCTCTAACTGACTTAACCCATATCTCGTCTCCCACGGAAAATGTGGATGGTGGTTTCCTCCGGGTATTTAATTTTTCTTCTTCCTTCTGTTTCTTTTTGTGCACCATTTCAGCTAAACTAGGTTTTAGTATAGAGAGTAATGTTCGAGGTCTTCTCAACAAAATAGCTCTGCAGGGCTACGTCCTGTGGTTTCCTGAGGAGTGTTACTATAAGAAAATAGATAGTTATCGATTAATTGTTGCATTGATGGTCTTGGTGAATTCGCCCTTGTTCCCTGAATCATATTTCGTAATGCACTTTTTATATTTTGCACTGCTCGCTCCGCTGCTCCATTACTTGCGGCATGATAAGGCGGTGTTAAAATGTGTTGAATGGCATTATGTGACGTAAATTCTTTAAATTCACTTGATGTAAATTGTAGTCCGTTATCAGAGACAATACTTTCTGGTAATCCAAATGCAGCAAAAACTGTTTTGAGTTTTTCTATTGTCTTATAGGATGTAGTTGAAGACATTACGGAAATTTCTATCCATTTGGAGTAAGAATCAATTATGATCAATAGGTTATATCAGGCATGGGCAACGTTTTTTGTAGAAGTTTTATGCTGTGAGTAATCTTGAAAAATATACATTTTTGTAGTATCCTTATGATTCATTATGAATTAAGTTTAGACGGGCCGTGCTAATATGCAACGAAAGAATTCAGTAGCGGGCCGGACAAACCTTACCCAGGGCCGCATGTGGCCTGCGGGCCGGAGGTTGCCCATACCTGGGTTATATGTTGCATTTAGATATGAAAATTGTGCAAAATCGATATGTATTCGTTCCCACTTGCGATGAGAAACTGGCCAATGTGTTATAGTTGATTTGATTGTGCCTTTGGTGTTCATCTGACAAGCATTACATGATTTAACATAATCTTCAATTTGACTATCTAATTTTTGCCACCAAACAAAAGACCGTGCTAATTCTTTCATCTTAACTATACCTTGATGACTCATATGCAGCAGCTCTAAAATTTGTTCTTGAAAGATAGTTGGTATAATTACTCTGTCTCGTATCATTAAGCACATCCCGTCCTCGTCGCCAATGTTGTATCCTTATTACTGTAGTCAGGTAGGACGAGTTACTCGAGTCGTATATAATATTCTTTTATTATTCTATCGTATTATACCTTCACGTTATACATACATCTTACATTCTGTTTCTACTCTACTACGTGTTCGGTCTGTGTATGTGTGTCTGCTGTATGTGTGTATGCAGCCCGTGTTGCGCATGTCGTGCTGTCCATTCCAATACATAACAGTAGCAATGGTGTCATAAGGTAAGGTTCAATTCTATAGCCACTATCCCCTAATAATAGGTATCGACCATACCTTCCAGCTACAAACTCTTGCTTTAAATTTGAATTATTAAATATTGTTTTGTCATGGCAAGAACCGGGCCATCTAACAATTATGTTGCTGATCTTCAGGTTTGCATCAGAAACAGTTTGAACATTTAGTGCAAAAAAACCTTTTCTTGATCTGAACATTTCACCAACGTCCCGTCCCATCCCGAAATAAGTATGCTGCCTGATGCATAAAAACGTAATGCAAGTGATAGCTGACACATTGCTGGTATAGATACTCCTCTATAAAATATTATTTTTAGTGCTAAGTGGAATATCATTGTCGCGAAAAATTTACCGATTTGTTGGGAGTGCGATTAAATGCTCAATTCGATTTAATAATGCGGCAACACTTTCTTTCGTTAACCTGAATCTCCCAAAAATTCAGTTTCATTATATTTAATGAAACAATTTATCCTGGTTCTATAGACTTTCGGTCTTCTTACAACTATTTCTACTTCATCGTCTAATGACGAGTTCGAACTCGTTTCTAATAACTTGTTCATTTTTCAAGTAATATAGGAATAATATACTCGTTATAATAACCGGAGTGACAAGTGACACCTTTTAAACATAGGTTATGCATAGGTTAAAGACTACTTTAAGGGTTAAAGCGCCAAAATCGGGGCTTTGACTTAAAGGACGGTTAAAGGCTACTTTTAATTTAGTAGTAGTATTATGAAACCTCTAGTGGCTCAGTGGTAAAAATCACGTTTCACGATGAGTAGGTCTGGGTTCGAAACTCGACCGCGGCGGAAGCGTAGTAGTTTAAAATCCTAAAATTGATCTGCAACCTTCAATACGCTGCAGGAAGGAAATGCCAGTAGGCGGGCCAGGAGCGGTACGGTATACGTGCGTATACGGCTCGGTGGCTCCGAACCCCTTACACCGAATGGTAGAAAGGGTAAAAGATTATATATATATATATATATATATATATATATATATATATATATATATTATGAAACCGATTTTGAAAGGTAAAGTCGACTTTAACATTTAAAGTCACTTTAATTTCATTATGAAACCGGCCGTTACATTGGAGAGAAATAACTTTACCTCTAACATATCATTGAGCTTAGTCAAAGATTCAGGTGATGGGTGTGACAGAGCGTTGTCTAACTGCCTGTCTGCTACTCCCTACACCTTGCCTTCTTTGCCGCAATGCAACTGAAATTTGTTTACTTCGTTAATGAAATTAATGTTCAAACCATTTCGTAAACAAATCACTGTTCATCTACTCATTTTTCTTTTGGCTCTTGTATATTAACGTAACTTTCACATTTTTAAAACAACGTGAGTTTTTCGATATCCCCCATGAAAAGCATTGAAATTCTCTTTGCCCCAGTTGCACTAGCACACACCATGACTGTTACACGCTCCTTGCTGATCTTGGAGCCTAGAGCTGCGAATTCCCTTCGAGATATCAACGACTTACGTTAGATGATAAAGCTTACCAATAAAGGCCTGTTTCGTCTGCATTGTAGACAAAATCCATGTCATATTCGTTCTATTCAAGAAATCTCTTTAAATTCTCGAAACTGCCGCTGAGGCGTCAGCGCTTCTTCACCATGAATCTCGATTTGCCAAATCCCGTGTCGTAAATAGAAATTTTTCTTTCTTTTTATTCTTCGAATTCTTCTTTCTACCTTCGAAAACATCTGTAATTAAATAAACAAATTAAATAATTTGAAATTTCAAAGGGGTACCCCTTGCAATTTGGAAGAAAATCGAAATGGTCGCAAATACTACTTATTACACATCAAATTAAAGCTGTTCTCGTGCAGATTAGAGATGAAATAATTTCGGGTACGAGAGACGGTTCATTGAGGAAATATTCAATGGGAAAGTGAAAAGTGGTTCGGTACGAATCGCTCTGGTACGCTCTAATACCCAAACGAAGCAAATTTCACGAGTTTTGAGGTCAAAATCGTATTCTACACCTTCGGAAACATCTATACACAGAATTTCGTCTAATTCAGAACATTTTCATTTTTTTTTTAATTTTTAAAGGGGTACCCCTTTGAAATTTCGAAGAAAATCGAAATGGTCGGAAGTAAGACTTATTACACATCAAATTAAAGCTCTTCTCTTGCAGATTAGGGATAAAACAATTTCGGGTACGAAAGACGGTTCGTTGAGGAAATATTGAATGAGAAAGGGAAAAGTGGTTCTGGACGAATCGCTCTGGTACGCTCTAACACCCAAACGAAGCAAATTTCACGAGTTTTGAGGTCACAATCGTATTCTACATGTTCGGAAACATCTATACACAGAATTTCGTCTAATTTAGAACATATTATTTTTTTTCTGAAATTTCAAAGGGGTACCCCTTGCAATTTTGAAGAAAATCGAAATGGTCAGAAATACGACTTATTACACATCAAATTAAAGCTCTTCTCGTGCAGATTGAGACTAAAATAATTTCGGGTACGAGAGACGATTCATTGAGGAAATATTCAATGGGAAAGTGAAAAGTGGTTCGGCACGAATCGCTCTGGTACGCTCTAATACCCAAACGAAGCATATTTCACGAGTTTTGAGGTCAAAATCGTATTCTACACCTTCGGAAACATCTATACACAGAATTTCGTCTAATTCAGAACATTTTCATTTTTTTTCTGAAATATTAATGGGGTGCCCCTTTGAAATTTCGAAGAAAATCGAAATGGTAGGAAGTAAGACTTATTACACATCAAATTAAAGCTTCTCTCTTGCAGATTAGGGACTAAAACAATTTCGGGTACGAAAGACGTTTCGTTGAGGAAATATTGAATGAGAAAGGGAAAAGTGGTTCGGCAGGAATCGCTCTGGTACGCTCTAACACCCAAACGAAGCAAATTTCACCAGTTTTGAGATCACAATCGTATTCTACACGTTCGGAAACATCTATACACAGAATTTCGTCTAATTTAGAACATATTAATTTTTTCTGAAATTTCAAAGGAGTACCCTCATTAACCAATTTCAAAACGTCTCATTAAGAAATATTGAAAGATTTTGGAGAACGCCACACTACTCAAAAGTGAAAGTCTTCTCTTGAGGAGTTTTGAGCAATAAAATTATACAATTTTTGGACAATATCATAAGGCTTCTTTAAACCAATCTGTGTCATCTGAAGTCACTATGCAATATCACTGCCCAAAATTCCTCAAAAGTAAACTTATACTTTTGAGTAGTTTAGAGTTCTGTTAGATTTTTCAACATTCCTTGATGAGCGTATTAAAAGCTTCTCTAAACCAATGTGCAATCTGCAAGTTTAAACTTCAGATGGCACACACCGGTTTAAAGAGGTTTTTTGATTCTGCAGGCAATTATGCAATTTTACTGCCCAAACCTCATCGAAAATAGACTTGCACTTTTGAATGGTTTTGAGTTCTCCTAGATTTTTCAATATTTCTTGAGAGATGAGAGTATTAAAGAGCTTCTTTGAACGAGGGTGACATACACCGCCCACTTTTTATGTGTGATACCGCCAAAATGAAGTACGGATCTTCCTTTTGTATCGTCCGCCTCAATACGTCCAGCCATTGACTTCAATGACGGACAAAGAAAATCGCCGAACGTATTGCCCAAAGTTTCATAATTTCTAGCGTCAAAGAGTGTAAAGTAAATTGGCTTAGAAACAATTTATTTTAGGATTACTTAACGGATATCAACATATTCAGTGATTACAAGGACTGTGCTACTTCGGTGATTGAGGGTTTCGGAGATGCTTGGCTCGGGCTAACGAAACACGTTAATACCAAAGTGCCTCATTGCTCTTCCAAAAAAAAATGATGCAATTAGCGTTAGGGTTAGGACATTCCATTTGCAAGAAGCGGGACGACATGTTCCAAAAGTAAATGATGTTTGGGAATGGGTTTGCCTGCTTCGCCTTCTCAGCTTTATCTCAAATTATCACTCACTTAAATTAGTCAAATTCACCACCAGAAAAGCATATCTGATTGACTGATTCTTTCACCTATTAGATAGACACGTTTCGTTGTGGCTCGTTCTTCCTGATATTGAAGATGACTAACTTATCTGTCGAAACAGAAAAGACTCAAGCTCGCACTGTACAAGGATAACTATGTATTACTTAAGCTACATACATTCCCTTAGCAGATTATTATAGCATGCAGATCTTACACACGACAATTTCAGAATATGGATTTGCGTATCTGTCCCGATCATCTTCCTCCTTTTCCGGCTCGTAATGCGCGTAACGAAACGAAATAAACGCAGCAGCGTTCCTTTTATTGGCGGCCACAAAACCGTTTACGCGAGATAAAACGATCGCGAATGATTTACGCGGCCTCGGCCAACCGCAGTCAAAAGGGCGTCAGCGCGCCATCATACGCAGCGAAAGGCATAAACTACATGTGGTAACGGCAGTAATTATCTTTAAAGTAAACGCTGTTTGTTGATTCTAAGCACATTTGAAACGGGACCCGTAAAAACTCCTACTTTTCGAAGAATCGCCGTCATAATCGGGACGGATTTACGCGCGCGATGCTGCCGCTCCCGGTCCGTACATCAAATGTAACACGCCTGTAATAACATAATGACTGTCACTTCAATCCGAAAAGTTTGATGAATGTGCGATTCAAAAAGTCGGACGTGTTGTTTACAAGGAGGAGAAGGAGAATCCAGACCGTGCTCGAAAGGAAAGGAGACGGAGGGTGACGGGAAATCTCTTCCTCGTGCATCCTTCGTACGTATGTGTGTAAGACCTGACGATTACAGAGGAAGAAATCGTTTCAGGCATTTAAGGCGTTAGGAGCTTCGATGGCTCGCAATTTCCCACCGTTGGCAACTGACTTAGATATATGTAGTTCTTTCAAAACGCAAATATGTTAATAGGCAACTAATTCTTGATTATAAACGAAAGTGAGATAAATCCGGAGGAAATTCAAGATGGACCCGTTTTGGCCTCCAAACAAAGCCATCATATTTCTCTTAAATATCTAAGATCTACACCACATCTTTGGATTTTAGCCAAAAAACCAGATTCACAAACCTCCGTCCCCTCAGATGGAAAAACTTTAACAGGATCTACACCACATCTTCGGATTTTAGCTCAAAAACACCCTCCATCCCCCTCCTCCCTCTCCATCACAGATGGAAAGAAATTCACAGGATCTAATACGAATGGAAAGATTTCTGATTTTATCACCGAGAAAGATGACACAAACTTTTACTTGTTGTGTGGTGTGTTGTTCTAAAGACCCATTACTTCTTTAATTTTTTCATCGAGTATTCGGTTTCATGGTCAACTTTAGTAATCCGACCAAATCATTCGCCAATTCAATTAGAAATTAACTTTACAAGAACCACAAATCCAACCAGATGAGTCTTCCACATTTCTCATAAAAATTTCACCGGGTCTACACCACATCTTTGGAATTTGAAATTTACCAAATGCAAGAGATGTGCTCACCAGGAATGGAAAGATTTCTGATTTTATCACCGAAGAAAATGACACAAATTTTTACTCAATTTTCTGTGTTGTTCAAAGGGATCGTTAGTTCTTTACTTTTTCCATCGAGTATTCGGTGTGATCATCAACTTTAATAATGCGACCAAATCATTCGCCAACACAATTGAAATTTAACGTTACAACAACCACAAATCCAACGAGATGAGTTTTCCACATTTCTAATAAAAATTTCACAGGATGTGCACCATATCTTAGAAGTTTGAAATTTACCAATTTTACGAAACGCACGAGATTTGCTCACCACGAATGCAAAGATTTCTGATTTTATCACCGAGGAAAATGACACAAATTTTTACTCAATTTTCTGTGTTGTTCAAAGGGATCGTTAGTTCTTTACTTTTCCATCGAGTATTCGGTGTGATCATCAACTTTAATAATGCGACCAGATCATTCGCCAGCACAATTGAAAATTAACGTTACAAGAATCACAAATCCAACCAGATGAGTTTTCCACATTTCTAATAAAAATTTCACAGGATCTGCACCACATCTTTGAAGATTGAAATTTACCAAATTTACGAAACGCACGAGATTTGCTCACCACGAATGGAAAGATTTCTGATTTGATCACCGAGGAAAATGACACAAATTTGTACTCAATTTTATGTGTTGTTCAAAGGGCTCGTTAGTTCTTTACTTTTCCATCGAGTATTCGGTGTGATCATCAACTTTAATAATGCGACCAGATCATTCGCCAGCACAATTGAAAATTAACGTTACAAGAATCACAAATCCAACGAGATGAGTTTTCCACATTTCTAATAAAAATTTCACAGGATCTGCACCACATCTTTGAAGATTGAAATTTACCAAATTTACGAAACGCACGAGATTTGCTCACCACGAATGGAAAGATTTCTGATTTGATCACCGAGGAAAATGACACAAATTTTTACTCAATTTTGTGTGTTGTTCAAAGGGCTCGTTAGTTCTTTACTTTTCCATCGAGTATTCGGTGTGATCATCAACTTTAATAATGCGACCGAATCATTCGCCAACACAATTGAAAATTAACGTTACAAGAACCACAAATCCAACGAGATGAGTTTTCCACATTTCTAATAAAAATTTCACAGGATCTGCACCACATCTTTGAAGATTGAAATTTACCAAATTTACGAAACGCACGAGATTTGCTCACCACGAATGGAGAGATTTCTGATTTGATCACCGAGGAAAATGACACAAATTTGTACTCAATTTTATGTGTTGTTCAAAGGGCTCGTTAGTTCTTTACATTTCCATCGAGTATTCGGTGTGATCATCAACTTTAATAATGCGACCAGATCATTCGCCAGCACAATTGAAAATTAACGTTACAAGAACCACAAATCCAACGAGATGAGTTTTCCACATTTCTAATAAAAATTTCACAGGATCTGCACCACATCTTTGAAGATTGAAATTTACCAAATTTACGAAACGCACGAGATTTGCTCACCACGAATGGAGAGATTTCTGATTTGATCACCGAGGAAAATGACACAAATTTGTACTCAATTTTATGTGTTGTTCAAAGGGCTCGTTAGTTCTTTACTTTTCCATCGAGTATTCGGTGTGATCATCAACTTTAATAATGCGACCAGATCATTCGCCAACACAATTGAAAATTAACGTTACAAGAACCACAAATCCAACGAGATGAGTTTTCCACATTTCTAATAATAATTTCACAGGATCTGCACCACATCTTTGAAGATTGAAATTTATCAAATTTACGAAACGCACGAGATTTGCTCACCACGAATGGAAAGATTTCTGATTTTATCACCGAGGAAAATGACACAAATTTTTACTCAATTTTGTGTGTTGTTCAAAGGGCTCGTTAGTTCTTTACTTTTCCATCGAGTATTCGGTGTGATCATCAACTTTAATAATGCGACCAAATCATTCGCCAACACAATTGAAAATTAACGTTACAAGAACCACAAATCCAACGAGATGAGTTTTCCACATTTCTAGTAAAAATTTCACAGGATCTGCACCACATCTTTGAAGTTTGAAATTTACTAATTTTACGAAACGCACGAGATTTGCTCACCACGAATGGAAAGATTTCTGATTTTATCACCGAGGAAAATGACACAAATTTTTACTCAATTTTGTGTGTTGTTCAAAGGGCTCGTTAGTTCTTTACTTTTCCATCGAGTATTCGGTGTGATCATCAACTTTAATAATGCGACCAAATCATTCGCCAACACAATTGAAAATTAACGTTACAAGAACCACAAATCCAACGAGATGAGTTTTCCACATTTCTAGTAAAAATTTCACAGGATCTGCACCACATCTTTGAAGATTGAAATTTACCAAATTTACGAAACGCACGAGATTTGCTCACCACGAATGGAAAGATTTCTGATTTTATCACCGAGGAAAATGACACAAATTTTTACTCAATTTTGTGTGTTGTTCAAAGGGCTCGTTAGTTCTTTACTTTTCCATCGAGTATTCGGTGTGATCATCAACTTTAATAATGCGACCAAATCATTCGCCAACACAATTGAAAATTTAACGTTACAAGAACCACAAATCCAACGAGATGAGTTTTCCACATTTCTAATAAAAATTTCACAGGATGTGCACCATATCTTTGAAGTTTGAAATTTACCAATTTTACGAAACGCACGAGATTTGCTCACCACGAATGGAGAGATTTCTGATTTGATCACCGAGGAAAATGACACAAATTTGTACTCAATTTTATGTGTTGTTCAAAGGGCTCGTTAGTTCTTTACATTTCCATCGAGTATTCGGTGTGATCATCAACTTTAATAATGCGACCAGATCATTCGCCAGCACAATTGAAAATTAACGTTACAAGAACCACAAATCCAACGAGATGAGTTTTCCACATTTCTAATAAAAATTTCACAGGATCTGCACCACATCTTTGAAGATTGAAATTTACCAAATTTACGAAACGCACGAGATTTGCTCACCACGAATGGAAAGATTTCTGATTTTATCACCGAGGAAAATGACACAAATTTTTACTCAATTTTATGTGTTGTTCAAAGGGCTCGTTAGTTCTTTACTTTTCCATCGAGTATTCGGTGTGATCATCAACTTTAATAATGCGACCGAATCATTCGCCAACACAATTGAAAATTAACGTTACAAGAACCACAAATCCAACGAGATGAGTTTTCCACATTTCTAATAAAAATTTCACAGGATCTGCACCACATCTTTGAAGATTGAAATTTACCAAATTTACGAAACGCACGAGATTTGCTCACCACGAATGGAGAGATTTCTGATTTGATCACCGAGGAAAATGACACAAATTTGTACTCAATTTTATGTGTTGTTCAAAGGGCTCGTTAGTTCTTTACTTTTCCATCGAGTATTCGGTGTGATCATCAACTTTAATAATGCGACCAAATCATTCGCCAACACAATTGAAAATTAACGTTACAAGAACCACAAATCCAACGAGATGAGTTTTCCACATTTCTAATAATAATTTCACAGGATCTGCACCACATCTTTGAAGATTGAAATTTATCAAATTTACGAAACGCACGAGATTTGCTCACCACGAATGGAAAGATTTCTGATTTTATCACCGAGGAAAATGACACAAATTTTTACTCAATTTTGTGTGTTGTTCAAAGGGCTCGTTAGTTCTTTACTTTTCCATCGAGTATTCGGTGTGATCATCAACTTTAATAATGCGACCAAATCATTCGCCAACACAATTGAAAATTAACGTTACAAGAACCACAAATCCAACGAGATGAGTTTTCCACATTTCTAGTAAAAATTTCACAGGATCTGCACCACATCTTTGAAGATTGAAATTTACCAAATTTACGAAACGCACGAGATTTGCTCACCACGAATGGAAAGATTTCTGATTTGATCACCGAGGAAAATGACACAAATTTTTACTCAATTTTGTGTGTTGTTCAAAGGGCTCGTTAGTTCTTTACTTTTCCATCGAGTATTCGGTGTGATCATCAACTTTAATAATGCGACCAAATCATTCGCCAACACAATTGAAAATTAACGTTACAAGAACCACAAATCCAACGAGATGAGTTTTCCACATTTCTAATAAAAATTTCACAGGATCTGCACCACATCTTTGAAGATTGAAATTTATCAAATTTACGAAACGCACGAGATTTGCTCACCACGAATGGAAAGATTTCTGATTTTATCACCGAGGAAAATGACACAAATTTTTACTCAATTTTGTGTGTTGTTCAAAGGGCTCGTTAGTTCTTTACTTTTCCATCGAGTATTCGGTGTGATCATCAACTTTAATAATGCGACCAAATCATTCGCCAACACAATTGAAAATTAACGTTACAAGAACCACAAATCCAACGAGATGAGTTTTCCACATTTCTAATAAAAATTTCACAGGATCTGCACCACATCTTTGAAGATTGAAATTTACCAAATTTACGAAACGCACGAGATTTGCTCACCACGAATGGAAAGATTTCTGATTTGATCACCGAGGAAAATGACACAAATTTTTACTCAATTTTGTGTGTTGTTCAAAGGGCTCGTTAGTTCTTTACTTTTCCATCGAGTATTCGGTGTGATCATCAACTTTAATAATGCGACCAAATCATTCGCCAACACAATTGAAAATTAACGTTACAAGAACCACAAATCCAACGAGATGAGTTTTCCACATTTCTAATAAAAATTTCACAGGATCTGCACCACATCTTTGAAGATTGAAATTTACCAAATTTACGAAACGCACGAGATTTGCTCACCACGAATGGAAAGATTTCTGATTTTATCACCGAGGAAAATGACACAAATTTTTACTCAATTTTGTGTGTTGTTCAAAGGGCTCGTTAGTTCTTTACTTTTCCATCGAGTATTCGGTGTGATCATCAACTTTAATAATGCGACCAAATCATTCGCCAACACAATTGAAAATTAACGTTACAAGAACCACAAATCCAACGAGATGAGTTTTCCACATTTCTAGTAAAAATTTCACAGGATCTGCACCACATCTTTGAAGTTTGAAATTTACCAAATTTTACGAAACGCACGATATTTGCTCACCACGAATGGAAAGATTTCTGATTTGATCACCGAGGAAAATGACACAAATTTTTACTCAATTTTGTGTGTTGTTCACAGGGCTCGTTAGTTCTTTACTTTTCCATCGAGTATTCGGTGTGATCATCAACTTTAATAATGCGACCAAATCATTCGCCAACACAATTGAAAATTAACGTTACAAGAACCACAAATCCAACGAGATGAGTTTTCCACATTTCTAGTAAAAATTTCACAGGATCTGCACCACATCTTTGAAGATTGAAATTTACCAAATTTACGAAACGCACGATATTTGCTCACCACGAATGGAAAATTTCTGGTTTGATCACCGAGGAAAATGACACAAATTTTTACTCAATTTTGTGTGTTGTTCACAGGGCTCGTTAGTTCTTTACTTTTCCATCGAGTATTCGGTGTGACCATCAACTTTAATAATGCGACCAAATCATTCGCCAACACAATTGAAAATTAACGTTACAAGAACCACAAATCCAACGAGATGAGTTTTCCACATTTCTAGTAAAAATTTCACAGGATCTGCACCACATCTTTGAAGTTTGAAATTTACCAAATTTACGAAACGCACGAGATTTGCTCACCACGAATGGAAAGATTTCTGATTTTATCACCGAGGAAAATGACACAAATTTTTACTCAATTTTGTGTGTTGTTCAAAGGGCTCGTTAGTTCTTTACTTTTCCATCGAGTATTCGGTGTGATCATCAACTTTAATAATGCGACTAAATCATTCGCCAACACAATTGAAAATTAACGTTACAAGAACCACAAATCCAACGAGATGAGTTTTCCACATTTCTAATAAAAATTTCACAGGATCTGCACCACATCTTTGAAGTTTGAAATTTACCAATTTTACGAAACGCACGAGATTTGCTCACCACGAATGGAAAGATTTCTGATTTTATCACCGAGGAAAATGACACAAATTTTTACTCAATTTTGTGTGTTGTTCAAAGGGCTCGTTAGTTCTTTACTTTTCCATCGAGTATTCGGTGTGATCATCAACTTTAATAATGCGACCAAATCATTCGCCAACACAATTGAAAATTAACGTTACAAGAACCACAAATCTAACGAGATGAGTTTTCCACATTTCTAGTAAAAATTTCACAGGATCTGCACCACATCTTTGAAGTTTGAAATTTACCAAATTTACGAAACGCACGAGATTTGCTCACCACGAATGGAAAGATTTCTGATTTGATCACCGAGGAAAATGACACAAATTTTTACTCAATTTTGTGTGTTGTTCAAAGGGCTCATTAGTTCTTTACTTTTCCATCGAGTATTTGGTGTGATCATCAACTTTAATAATGCGACCAAATAATACGCCAACACAATTAGAAATTAACTTTACAAGAACCACAAATCCAACGAGATAAGTCCACCACATTTCTCGTAAAAAAATTCAGAGGATGTACACCACATGTTTGGAATTTGAAATCCACCAGATTTACCAGATGCGAGAGATTTGTTCACCACAAATGGAAAGATTTCTGTTTTAATCACCGAGGAAGATGACACAAATTTTTACTCAATTTTGTATATTATTGTAAGAACTCGTTACTTCTTTAATTCTTCATCGAGCATTCGGTTTCATCGTCTACTTTAGTAATCTGATCAAATCATTCGCCAACACAATTGAAAATTAATGTTACAAGAACAACAAATAAAAGCAGATGACTCTTCCACATTTCCCATAAAAATTTCGTAAGATCTATACCACATCTTCGAACTGTAATCCAAAAACCAATCAGATCAACTTTCCCACCACAAAGTTGAAAACTAATAGGATCTACACCGTATCTTTGGTACTTGGCATTTACCCAATTTACCACATGCACGAGTTTTGCTTACAACAAACGGATTCTTTTTTTTTTGGTATTTTTATCACCAAGGAAGACAAATCCTTTCAGCAAATTTCGTATGTTCCTCTAATAAGAATCCGTTGCTTTCTTGTTTTTTCCATATTGGAATATTGGATGTGTTCACAAACTTCTTTTTCTTAACCATTTACCTTTTCTAGATATCTGTTGGTGCAAGTTTCGAGTCACCGAGCCGTATACATACGTATACCGTACCGCTTCTGGCTCGCCTATTGTCATTTCCCTACTTTCGCAACATATTGGAATGGATTCCTCTTCCACTCTGGAAGGGGAATTCTCATTTAAATTGAATCAAAGAGGGAAGTTCAAAGTACAAATATTAGGGAAATTGACAGCAGTGGCAACATCAAAATACCAAAGCATAAACATACATAAACGTGGAAACTACTTCTGTGCAGCGCTGCACACACAAATTTTAGAATATGAGGAAAGGAAAAAGGGGAGCTATCAAATGTTAATCAAGTCGGATTCAAAAAAAGAACAAAAAGTTAAAGCAACAGAATCGTGGAAATTTCTGCCGTACGACGAAAGGATTGTCAATTAAGCAATTCAATCCAATTGTGACATCTTCTTTTTCTCCTCTTTAATCCTCATGGTAGATGTAGGATATCTTCATTTATGACCAGTTCCTTGTCCAATTCTACCGATATTTCCGATCCGAGGAACGTTATTGCAGTTCTTTCCAAGAGGTTTTCGCAACATCGAAAAGTAAAACAAAAGGAACTACCCAGTAAACATTTTTTAAATTTCATGCATAGTTTAAGTTGGTAGTTCCGGCAATAGTGAACATATTCACAGGCATTGCGCTTAAAAATTGGCGAGTATGTCCTAAAGGTAACTACCAACTTAAACTATCCGCGAAATTTAAAAAATGTTTACTGGGTAAGAGCTATAGCAACAAAGTAATTAAATTACTTTTGTACGACACGGTATAAAAAAGGAGCTAACTACCTATTAAATAATAATTAATTCAAAATAAGTTATGCCAACTTTGAAAATAGGGAAGGAAGCTAAGAACTGAAGCAACGTAGTGGTGAAAGAATTTACTAGGTCTGTTCAAAATCTATCCGACTTTGGCAGGAGAAAATTTGGCAATTGTTATGGCAATGTCGCTGTCGCTGTTGGAAGCTCCATCGCTTTCTGCATAATATCCTCCCAAGTGTGAAACCTTTTCCCTTTCAACTGCATTTTCAACTTAGAAAACAGCCAGAAGTCACAGGGAGCCATGTAGGAAGAATAAAGAGAGGCTGACGAACAACTGGGATGCTGCGTCTTCCGATATTAAGACAACATTTCCGGCAGTATGGGGACACCGTTCCTTCTTCCTTATTTTTTCTAATTTAGTGTCAATCTTGAAAGGTTCAGGCCAAAATCTTTACTGGAAGTTAAGCAGCTAACGAGCTTTTCTTCCTATTGCCCTTCTCGATTCTGCCACTATTGAATTTGTGTTGACGTCTTCAACTCTTCCGATGTGAAGACAACTTTTCTGGTAGTATGGAGGCACCGTTCCTTCTTAGTTATTTTCTCTATTTTCGTACTAATCATCAAAGATTCAGTCTAAAATCTCTGCGAGAAGGTAAGCAACCAACGAGCTTTTTTTCCTATTCGAGGAATCATTCCCCTTCTCGATTCTATCACTATTGAATTTATTGTGATGTCCTCGACTCTTCCGATATTAAGATAACTTTTTCGGCAGTATGGAGATATCATTCCTTCTTAGTTATTTGTTCTATTTTCATGTCAATGTTCAAAGATTCAGTTCAACGTTTCTTCGAGAAGCTAACCAACTAACGAGCTTTTCTTCCCATTCCAGGAGCGATTCCCTTCTCGATTCTGTCAGTATTGAATTTATTGTGACGTTCTCAACTCTTGCGATATTAAGATAACTTTTCCGGCAGTATGGAGATGTCATTTCTTTTTAGTTATTTTTTCTATTGTCGTGCTAATCTTCAAAGATTCAATTCAAAGTTTCTTCGAGAAGCTAAGCTACTAACAAGCTTTTCTTTCCATTCCAGATGCCATTCCCTTCTCGATTCTGTCAATATTGAATTTCTTGTGATGTCCTCAACTTTTCCGATATTAAGATAACTTTTTTGACAATATGGAGATATCATTCTTTCATAGTTATTTTTTATATTTTCGTGCTAATCTTCAGAGATTCAGTCCAAAATCTCTTCGAGAAGCAATAGCAACTAACGAGCGCTTCTTCCTTCTCCAGGGGTCATTCCCTTCTCGATTGTGTCAGTATTGAATTTGTTGTGACGTCCTCAACTCTTCCGATATTGAGATAAATTTTCCGGCAGTATTCCTTCATAGTTATTTTTGCTACTACTCCTTACATACTTTTACGTCAATCTTCAATGGATTGAGGCATGACCAAATCTCTTCGAAGAATTCCAAATGCAGAAATTATTCCAATATCCTTTTTAGTATTATTGGGTTGCTGATATTTTGGCCGGTTCTTAATATTAATAGAGCTTCCTCACGTGTGGCTTCTTACAACATTGCAATTCCCTATAATTCGTATTTCTTCGATTCCATAATCTTTTGACCAGACTCCAATTTGGTGTAGATTTGACATTCCTCTCAGTAACCCACCGATCTTGCAATTAAGCATCGCAACGGTAAAAAAGTACATACATACATACCATACGTCTTTGTGAGAATCATCATCAAAGTTCGGCGAGCAATAACGACACC
The DNA here is from genome assembly GCA_038088585.1 of Chrysina gloriosa. Classification (NCBI taxonomy): domain Eukaryota; kingdom Metazoa; phylum Arthropoda; class Insecta; order Coleoptera; family Scarabaeidae; genus Chrysina; species Chrysina gloriosa. The sequence goes on along the minus strand of CM076087.1, from coordinate 16,598,811 downwards.
GCCATCAACCGCACAGAGATACCTTTGTACGGTTCGATGTTTGTGTAAGATTTAATGTTCACATAGCATCATAAATAAACACTCGGATTTCTAGGACGTTTCTATTTACTTATTTACGGTATCGCTTTATTGCCTTCGATGTGGTCTATTTTGGTCGTCGTCTTGGTCGGGAGCCGACCACGCCTAGACACCGATTGGCGCTCCGGCGTCGCGGGTGGTCTCAACACCCCATAAAACCCGCCGGATATGCGAATCGGATTTTTACGGCCGCCACAAAGCCACCGATCGACGTTTTTGTTTATTTCGCGGTCTTTGCCGGCTTCCAGTTTTCAATATATTTCGGAAAGGAACCGGAGAGAGAGAGAGAGCGAGAGAATGGAAATGGCGCGATTGCGATCCACGAAATACGTACGATCGTAGGTATGTATACAGGAGGATGTAAAAGGAAATAACGGATAACTTAAGATACAGCACGATTTATAGGGTCGTGTTGTCCTGTTATCCTAGTAGAAGCTTCTTCTAAAGATCTTCGCTGTAAGTTGTTTGCCGGAAGCCATCGACAAAATCAGGAAAACAACGGAAAACGTCGCATTTTGAAAATCGCTGCTTTAATGTATCCAAACGAAATCAGTCCTTGACTAAATTTAAATCTTTCGAATTACCTCCAACATTTTCTAGGTCAAATAACAGACAAATTTCAAATCTACAGCTTATATTTCATAACGGTTTCCGTAGAGACTTCGGTCAGTGAAATATAATAATACTGTGCTAGCCGACAAGTTCAACATTGATGGGTCCTGGATAGAAAGCACAATTCGAATACACTGAATCCAATGCTGTCAGCCGTTTTGCGAAGTTGATTCTAGTTTTCGAGATATTTACGAGTAGAGATTGTACAAAAGAAGACCCAAGAAACACTTTTTTCCGTAGAGTTCATCACACATCGTTTCATTTCGAAAAAAGCTCTCCGTTTCATGAAATACTTACCGAGTATTCAAGGTTACAGAAAGTACAGAAAAATATACAATAAGTCTATTTGTTCCCAAAAATTGTGTATTTTCCACATAGAAATATTTTTGTCCCAAACATCTTATATTTCTGATGCTTATTCTCGCAAACTCCAACAAATATCTGCTAAAAGAGCATCCAACTTTTTCCCACTATGCCAATGTTCGAGTCTTGCCGTCACAACAGTTCTTATTCGATGTGATTCCATCAAAACGAAGAAATTTCGTCGAACTGAGACGATGTCTGATGAATCAAAGGTTGAAATGTACGGTGAAACGTGTTTCTTGGGTCTTTTTTGTACAATCTTTACTCGTAAATATCTCGAAAACTAGAGTCAACTTCGCAAAACGCCCGAGAGCGTTTGATTCAGCGTACTCGAACTGTGTTTTCTACCCAGGACCCATCGATGTTGAAAAAATAAGTTCCCGATTCGAGCACAGTGTAATTATTAGAGAAACTGTTCTATTTAGGTTCTTAGTTAGGACACCACAAAATCGACGATCTACAAACTAGTTTTGTACTGTGTTGGAACGAACTTTTATGTACGTCAAATGCGCAAGGTGGAGTGATCAACAATGAAGAAATGGCATCGTTTTATTGCATCTTTAACCATGGGCGGGTCAGCAACAGAGACCCAAACACAACCTCAGAAGCGCTTTAATTCAACCACAAAATGTGGACAGCCATTTTTCGGCTTTTGATAATCTATTGGAGAACCAACAGTCGACATTGTGTAAGTGATTAATGTAAAATAGTGGATTCATTTCAGGAATTAGTAGAGACTTTGAGGATACGTGAAATACATAAGATTTAAATGATTACTTGTTCTTTTCCACATATATTCGTGTTAAATGATACTTTTACTATTTCCTTATGATAAGTTAGAGCTGCTTCAATGTAATTTAACATCGTTATAGTTATCTCACCACTTACCTTTTCAATACATTCAATAATTGTTTATACTATGTTTCAGCTAATCTTCCCATTACTATCGCTTAGGACAGAATTTATTACTTTGTTTTTCTTAAACCTAATTTAAGAAATTTCTGCCCTTCGACTTGATGAAAGGTTAGCGATAAGAAAAGTTATATGTATTACACTCGAACAGGGAAGTCAGAACAGTAAGTTAGTTACCTCTATTCACATCATTCACATAGAAGAAAATCGGGTACAGTCAAATAAGCACCACTTAACTTAACTTAACGGTTAAAATATATAGTGTGTAAAGCGATGGGGTATACAAGAGGGAATTTTTTAAATATTGATTTATCTTATATGATAGATCTCTACCACTAATAGGTCAATAAAACAAGGCTGGTTTGAACGATAGTTATATTTTCAGAAGGTTTACAAACGTTTTCGGAACACCTTCGTCAGTGAAAATATAACTAGATAAATATATAAACAAACTTTTGTTTTTTATTTGGGACTATCAACAAAAAAAAAAACAAAAGCTTGTTTATATATTTATCTAGTTATATTTTCACTGACGAAGGTGTTCCGAAAACGTTTGTAAACGTTCTGAAAATATAACTATCGTTCAAACCAGCCTTGTTTTATTGACCTATTAGTGGTAGAGATCTATCATATAAGATAAGTATAAAAAGGTCACGAAATATATATATATAAATATTGATTTATGAAAAAATTTATTCTTCATGATATTTTTTGCTTGCTTTGAAAGCACCAATAACGTTTCGATAATCTAAAATTTATTTCTAGAAATCTGGAAAAATAATAAAATTCATTTTCTTTATTGGAAGTTATCATTCTACATTATAATCGAGATAGCGTATTGCTATCAAACCACAAACAAAACACTCCATGTGTCAAACTGACTTGCAAAAATGCTAACGTTACAGCAAATAATTTATTTAGTTAAATGTTACGGTATTGGTGATGTTTCATATCAGTACGCAATTAATTTGTTTCATCAAAAGTTTCCAGATGTAGCTGTAACAAAAATGACTATTAAAAAATTAATTACAAAATTCGACGAAACAGGATCGGTGGTCGACAAAAAGAAGATAAGAAAGGTGTACAATGAGAATGATGCGGTAACTATTATGGCACTGCAGTCCGTTGAAGACAATCCACGCTTATCATTAAGACAGAGGGCAGCGGAGCTTAATGTCAGTCACACTTTATTACAAACAATTTTTAAAAGAAATTAAATTTATCCGTTTAAGCCAAAATTAGACATACCCTTGAGATTCCAGATCATGCTTTGAGACTGGACTTCTGCTTATGGATTGGTGAGAAGCTCATGGAAAACAAAAACTTTCATAAACCCATATTGTTTTCCGATGAATGTACCTTTTCTACAAACGGTGTTGTGTCTTCACAGAATTTCAGATTTTGGTCACGAGGCAATCCCAATTTTAAAATCAACACGAGAAATCAGCGTTATCGAAAAGTTAATGTTTGGTGCGGAATGTTAATTAATAAAATTATTGGGGCCTACTTTTTTGACGAAAATTTGAATCAAGATAGTTATTTAAGTATGCTACGAAATTTTTGATTCCATCACTACAAGACGTGAATTTGGAGAACATTTATTATCAACAAGATGGATGTGCTGCCCACAGCACGTTATTAGTTCGCGCATGGTTAGACCAGCAATTTCCTGAGAGGTGGATTGGCCGTTATGGTTCAATGCATTGGCCTGCCAGATCGCCAGATTTGTCTTCCATGGACTTCTTTTTCTGGGGACACCTTAAACAAAAAGTATATGAAGAACCTGTAGGAAATAATGTAGAAATTTTAAAACAACGAATAACTGCAGCGGTTAGAGAAGTTAACTTGGAAACTTTGGGGAAGGTTTATATGGAATTCAGGAATAGAGCGGAAAGGTGTGCAGAAAACGGAGGAGATTATGTAGAATGACAGTTTATAATAAATAAAATTTATTTATTTATTTCTTATTGATACTTGATTAGAATGTAGATTAGTTACAATAAAAAAAAATAATTTTATTATTTTTCCAGATTTCTAGAAATAAATTTTAGATTATCGAAACGTTATTGGTACTTTCAAAGCAAGCAAAAAATATCATGAAGAATACATTTTTTCATGAATCAATATTTTTAAAAAATCGCTTTAACTTTAACTTTAACTTTAACTTTATTTTATTAGTTCAAGTATGATGCAAATGTACATAGAGCAAGTCAATACAAAAAAAAGAATCAAGATATACATAAATAAAAATATAGTACACGTAAACTTAATTAAGCAAAGAAATAGTCCTTAGTCAGAGACAGGGTGGAGATGAAGTCTTTATATTTGTACTTTCAAAATACTCATCAAGAGAATAAAAAACATTATTCCGCAAATAATCGCCCAATGAGACCCGGAATACTCTCAAGCCACCATTTAAATTAATCTCAGGCGGCAAGTTATTAAAAATTCTCATACTCATATAAACAGGTGAATTAAAAGTACACTTATATTTGCAAAACGGTATATAAAAGTTATCTTTGGATCTTGTGTTACAACCGTGCTTATCCTTAACCCTACCTAGATTATTTCTATTTTTGAAAATATACATCGAGACATTATAAATGTAGATATTTCTCAAAGTCAAAACGCCAAACTCCTTAAAAATACCTCTGCAGGTATGCCCGCGAGACAGGCCAAAAATGATTCGTAATAATTTTTCTGAAGTGTAAAAACACTCCATGCCGCTGCAGATAACCCCCATAAACATAGGCCATAGCCTAAACGGGAAGCAATCCAGGCATGATAAACAGACAACATCTGTCCAACACCCAGCACCTGTTTAAGATTTCTAAACATGTAACACATTGAGTTCATTTTATTAATTAAATTAGCACAATGAGGCCTCCAGCTAAGACACTCGTCGAAAGTTATTCCCAGAAACATCTTTTCATTAGAACTCAATAAAGAAACTCCGCCAATAGAGATTTCCAGGCTATTACAATTACGCTGTCTATTATGGAATCTAACAGCATTAGATTTAGCAACATTTAATAATAAAAAATTGTTTTGGCACCATGTTGCAAACTCGGACAGGACGCGCTCACACCTTCCAAGCAGGAACTCATCATTCTTGTCCGAAAGCAGAAAAGAATTATCGTCGGCATACATTAATAGGAGGTTATCGTCGAAAAGACTCCCCAAGTCATTACAGAAGAGCAGGAACAAAATGGGTCCAAGCACAGACCCCTGAGGAACCCCCAGAGAATTAACTCTTGTATCAGAATTTATTGTAACCAACAGTCCGTCCACAATACACCTTAAACTCACGTACTGCCTTCTCTCCACCAGAAAAGATGTGACCCAGTCATGAGACACCCCCTGAAGCCAAAATCGTATAATTTGCCCAGTAGAAGCCCATGGTCAACGCAATCGAAAGCCCGGCTGAGATCACAAAAGATTCCCACAGGGCACTCCCCCAGCTCAATATAATGGAGCAAGCGCTCATAGAACGATATAAGGGCCGTATTCGTTGACCTGTTACTACGGAATCCATGCTGTTTATCAGTCAAAATCCCATTATCATCAATAAAATGCATTACCCGATCCAGGAAACAGTATTCAAAAATCCTAGAGAAAACAGACGTCAATGTAATTGGTCTATAGTTAGCTATTTCGCAACGATCACTCTTTTTAAATACGGGGATAACCTTGCCAATCTTCAATTTAGAAGGAAAAACTCCATACAAAAATGACAAGTTAACTAAATAAGTTAGAGGTTCACAAAGACGATCCAACACATTTCTAATAACAAACACAGGGATCCCGTCATGGCCAGAAGAGGCCTTAGACTTTAGCTTTTGTTGCAACAGATAAACCAATTCGTTAGAAGTAAATGGCTTTAGAAAGAGAGTTTTGCTGCAAAACCCAAACGAGGTGTTTGCAGCGTGTTTCAACCTTGAGAAATCCCCAGAAACACCCACAGGCTCATCAATGAAAAAGTCATTGAACATTGTTGCAACATCACTGGGCCGATCATAAACCTTGTTGTCAACAGACAAATAAATGTCCTCCATACGTCTGGACTTACCACACTGTATGTATAGTAGGGTGTCCGTTATTTCTTAAAATGGAGATATTTTTTGTCTCGCCCCTCAAAAGTTAAGGCTTGACGTCAATATCATTCTCCAAAAATCTCACGCCTCACTCTCACTGGGACCACGCCTTTCCGTGCCGACTTATGTTTGAAATTTTATTCAATTACCTATACTCCTACCCAAAATGATAACATCATGCAAAATCATTCTGTGCAACCCAAAAGTACAATTTTAAAAGTGTTTAAGTTTCATAATTTTTATTTAACGCAATTTTTGTACAATCAGGCCCAGAACAGACGGTGAAACGCAACTGCAACTTCTAGTTATTTCTGAGTTTCATTTGAGTTTATGCTATAGACTCCTTTGAAAGACCGCACATGACGCTATCATTTTGAAACCGGTTTGAAACGCATTGAAAATCAGTTGTATTGAAACCGGCGGCGTGCAGGAAATTCGAGTTTGCGTTTCATCGGCTTGACTTGGCCGTCGCAAATATACGACAATTGATATTCTTCTCAATGTAGGGATGTAGCCACTTCTTTTACGCCTCTTTCTTTGTCGAAGATACAAATACACAACCACAACTTCTTCATCACTTGAACTAGACATTTTGCAGACGTCAGAAAACCGAAATGATTGTGATAATTTCATCACATTGTGGTACAATTTAGATTGCGGCGTGTGTGGAAAACAATTGAAACTGTTTTCAAAGCGATAATTTCAAAAGGGTTTCGTTGCAGTTGCGTTTCACCGTCTGTTCTGGGCCTTAGGGTAAATTTTTCGATGCTCATGAACACATTGCATTATATACACCATCTGACTTTCATTCTTTGTTATCAGACCGTGAGAGTCTTCCATTAACTTCACTGCTCTCTTCGCAGTTTCAATCACTACCTTCAAATTCTTTGTCTATTTCAAAAACAAAACATTTCCTACACAAGTGGAATTCTTAGTTTTTCTCAATAATGTACTAGTTTTTTCAGTATTGTATGCCACAAATTTTGTGGCAATATTATATGCCAAAAATTCTACAGAAATTGTTTGACTGATACATCAAATTATCATAAAAACGTCTCGTTATATTTTTGCTTCTATACTATTCCTTGCAAATTACCGTAACAAAAATATTCAATACAAGCAATGCTTTTAGTCTTGTGACTTATGTTGAGCGAGAGTGTTTGAAAGCAACATGCTATTATCCTTAAGAAATAAGAATAATATTTAATTGGTTGGAGGTATTAATTTTAACATAATAGAATCTAAATTACCATCCAATAGACAAGTACTGTCAGTTTGTTTTTACAATATCAGAATAGTTAAATTAAATACTCGTCCAGATGTGCCGTTGTTTAAATATCTTAAAAACCTTTGGAAGAAGATCAACCCAAAAACTAGTGGAATGGATCACGAACGTTGCCGTAATAGCATACAACCCGTAGCAGAAGAGATAATGACTTTGTCTCGAAAGAATTAACTAAAACTCAAATGAGGGAGGATTACCGTAAGTTTGTAGAATTGACAGACTATTTTATAACTGCAGATAGAGCAAAAACTGTAACAATTCGACCGCCTGGAGCGATGCATCAAGCGAGATGGATGTCTCGAGCAATATATTGCTTAAAAATATTTTTGTTACAAAAACAATATTCCCTTCCACCAGAAGGGGATGCACTAGCAGATGTTTGCATTTTTATCATACAGTTTTATGTTAAAACATGAATCAATTGCCCCAATGCCTCCGAAGCTTGCAGCAATCATCTAAATTTTTACAAACTCTTACATTGTACCAAGACAACGATCCAGTTACGTCAGAGGCAGCTACTAAAAAATTTTGTAACCACTTATCTTGGTATCTTGTGGAAGACTTCGGCTTTAGGTTTTTGATGATGTGAGATTGAATGCCACTACAAGAGCAAATATGGTGAAGGCGTTAAAAACAGAGGCAACACTTGGCGCGAAGAAAAATCTGATAATCGATCAGAAAGATATAAAAGCATTACCAGGTTAAATATTAAATGATATTCTATAAATACTTTTGCAAAGACTGACATTACCACTATGGTTTTGTTTTCAGGAAAATCAATGGATTTTTATTACAAGAAGTGGCCTGATTTTTTTTTTTCACGATTCGATATAGATTTCTCTTTTTAAGAGAAGACCCTGAGAAATGGGAAAATGAGGAATCTTATATCAATGGAAGGAATTCACTTAAGAATTTGAAGGTTGTGGATGATACTGCGGAAAGAACGGTGAAGTTAGTGGAAGACTATCACGGCCTGATAACTAAGGATGAAAGTCAGCTGGCATATGTACATATGTATGTAATGAAATGTGTTCATGAGCATCGAAAACTTTACTCTAATTGTACAAAAATTACGTTAAATAAAAATTATGAAATTTAAACACTTTTAAAATTGTACTTTTGGGTATGAGTATAATTGAATTAAATTTATAAATTTCAAACGTAAGCCGGTACGGGAAGGCGTGATCCCAGGGGCGCGAAATTTTTGAAGAGATCTTTTGCATCAAGCCTCAACTTTTTGAGGGGTGAGACTTGAACATTTTTATAAGAAAAAGTTGCCCTAATGTATAGTTTTATAGTCGGTTTTAAGAAATTAAGTAATACCTAGTAAATTACAAAATTTTGATCTTCTCTTGCCATCCGTAGACGTACGTTTCGCGGTTATACCGCTCGTCAGTACAGCTTTGCAAGAGGTGTAATTTCGTATACAAATTTTATGTATATATGGTCTGAACATTGATGTTTGTACATGTACATCAACATCAATGTTCAGACCATATATACATAAAATTTGTATACGAAATTACACCTCACACATGTACAAACATCAATGTAATACCTAGTGATAGAATCCGAATTATACTTTTTTTCCCGTTATCGTTGATTTATCAACACCGAATTTCCTTTTTTTCCATTTTATCTTTTATATGAAACCAGTACTCGTTTCATTTCTGTCGAGATTTTCCAAGTTTTACTTAAAACATGCGACCACAAATTCAATATACACCTCACCAAGAATGATTTGAAACTGAGGGGATTGATTGGTATGATTTTATTGCGAAAATCGAATGTACCTTATACCTAACTCACTCCCTTTTTTGACAACTTAATAGGCGCCAGTAATGCCATTTATAGAATTTACTCAAACGTGTTTATTACAGCCGTCTTTATTGCAACAAATGCAAGGAGATACAGAAAGAGATGGTTGAAGAAAATAAAATAAAATGTAGAACAAAATGAAATTCAGGCTATGATACGAACGATGAAAAAAGAAAAATAAATACCCACTTAGCAAAAGTAAACTAGAAAACGGGGAGTATCAAAGAAAACGTTTTTTTACAAGTTAGTAAAAATCAAAAAACGTTTTGTACAATTTTTATTAATTATATTAATTTTTGTATCCCTCTATCTTTTTTCTAAAATGTTTGCAGCAACGCCGATATTGACTGTATTTTTCGTTTGATTGTTGAACTTGCAATACAAGAGATGCATACAAACAAAAGTATACATTCTGAAGATTTTAGAGTACGAAGTGATCACTAGAGTTGCTCAATTTGGGCCAACAATACTACAACTATCTGAAACGACTGTACTAGAATAGCAACGTTGCGGTATACGAATACAATATATGTACATTATGTACATAATTACAATGTGTAGTATGAAGCCATCTGTATTCGTGTAGCGCAATGTTACTATTCTGGTACGGTCGTTAGTTAGTCTCGTACAAATTGTTGTAGTAGAGTTTGTTTCCTTAGAGACGAGCACATTACGTCATGAAACTACGCGCGAAATGTGACGTTTCATTGACTTTCGCTAGTCGGTTGCCATGGTAACGTATACAGAACACCAAATTTGGTTCATTGCGCCGGTGACGTATGTGCTCTTCTCTAAGGAAACAAACCCTACTATTGCCGCAAATTAAGCAACTGTGGTGGTCCTTTCCACTTTCCGATCTTCAGTAGAAATTTGAGAAACTAACCGAAATATTACGATAAATAAAAAAATTGTACGGAGGTGTTTATAAGATTTGAGACGGCCTGGGCGATCCTTTTCTAAACAATTTTTTCATCATATAGGACGTAGAAAGAATACACCCCCGAGTTGTAGAGGGAAAAGTTTAGTTCGCACGAATTTAGAAAATCACGATTCATTCGGTAGGGCACGGTTTGGAGATGTTTCCGTCATTGCTAGCGAAACACGTTTCGCCAGATTTAATTACATAATTCTGTGGTGAGGAGTTTGCCGATGTGATAATACAATCTAAAATGTCTGAAAAATTTATTCGCGGAATGAAATACAATAGGACTACAATAAAACTACAATTTCTATTTATAGGAATGTATTAGATACCTAATAATTTTGTATAAAAGAAAATTAAATGCCTGGTAACATTTGACAAGTACATATAGCATAAGTTATTTACAGAGAAATAATAAAAATTTTTAAAAATCCGCTGTGTTTATAACGGGCAGAAATAATATAAAAGCAAATCCTATGAATTGTTTCCTTGATTTTTGGAGTTTTAATTTTCTGTACATGATACTACATGTGTACACGCGCTATGGTCCAAGATGTCAGTTAAAGCTGGTGCGTCTCAAATCGCGCATTTTAACGTTACATTTTAAACGTAAAACGCAATTTACGCGTGCATGTAATATTCCGTATTAACGCGTCGGATCCCTCTTCAATAGTTCGATGTCGGAATCCACCATTTCTTTCACGAGCTCCTTGAACGCTATTTTAGGCGTCCATCCTAACTTTTCCTTAGCTTTAGTCGCGTCTCCTTGAAGTAGATCCTATAAAAATAATAAGAAAAACATTTAACGTATAATATACGGGGTTTGTAGTAACTAATGTGTCAAATTTATTTAGAAGATTGTATAAGGTAAAAGTAAGTTAGTGACTACGAAATAAAAATAAAAAGTTTTAACAAAAAAGATTGAGAAATAAACGTTGTTTTGGGACCGCTGTCGTATTATATATCTATCCCCGTTTCTCATTGAAGTAAATAAACTTCCTATTCAAACACGTCCTATTCAAACATCTACGGAAGGTAAACTTTAACATATTGACCTAATTTTACTAGCGTTTACACTTCTTTGTTTAAACAGTAAACATAAACCGGCTAATTCCCCCGTTTTTCACTGAGGATGGCAACTTAGTTGCCGTAATACGTATCTGGAATTATTTCCGAACGGTGTGGTAAGGGTAATTTTATTTCTTCTATATACACACCTAATCGAAAATGGTCGACTGACGAGTAACAACGACAAAATCGGATGGCGAATATAAAATTTGAATTACCGAATGCCGATGTATGTTTATAGGCCTTTATTTTACTCTGCATATGAAAATAATTTTCATCAGCATCTTTACCAATTCTTTTAAATAAAATTAAATATTTTCAATTTTACAATTTTTGTATTTGTTATTCCCTTTTTTCTTATTACCAGGAGGTTCCACAAAAAAAACCGTAAAATTTATTTATAAGATAATAAGAGGCAAACGTAAGTCGATAAATGTAAAAGAAAAATACTTTAACGAAGTCTATGTGCGTGAAGTCGATGCGTGATGGAATGTTTCGAGAACGTCGTTATCGTTCGTTCAAACGATTCGAGCACTTAAAGCTCCTTGAGCCTGCTGCACATATGACTTGATTTTTGAACTTCCATTTGTTTCCTTAACCCTGCTGTTAGATTAAAAAAATATATACTAATCTTGTATTAAGAGACCAATTGGTTCATATTACACAAATGCAAATTCTTTATGAAAATTGATTGAATTCTTTAATGTAATTTATAAATATAATTATGAACCGTCAATAATTTAACTTGCCATCCATTTATCGGCTAATTGGGCGCTCTAATGTGTTTATATTAGCTCGAGCGTCCAGCCCCAGCAAAAAAAATGGACCAAATGGGCTTAATCTAACAACAGGGTTAAACAGCAACCATTGTGAATCATTTAATGGGAAAAGACTCAAAGTTGAATGAACTATCTGCCTTCGATGTGGCTATCGTAATATTATCGCCCGGGTGTTTATTACTTAAACGTATATGTTTATTACTTAAAGCTATAAGCAGGAGTACTGCCCAAAATTCTTCGTATGAAACTTTTAAGTTTAAAAAATTAATCACGGCTTTCCTGTGATAGTAGGAAATTCGTTTCTCTTACAAATTTCGTTTTATTGTATTTAAACTTTGTACTGTCTTCATTTGACACATAAGTTATGAAAAGGACGGTAAATTAAGTGATGACTTTAATTTCAGTTCTTATAAACATGTGTCCTAACTTGCTTCGTTTGTTCTAGGCGTGCAAATGCTATCATATCCTGTGAAATAAATGTGAACAACGTCAAATAAGCTGGCGCCCCTGCGATGTACTCAAATATGATAGCCATGATCCGTGCTGAAAAACTTGTGATTGCCATTTAAAATTTAGCCAGACTAAAAAACCTTTTACTTAAATTTAATGTTGAATACCACGTATTACGAAAAGAAAATTATGGTGGCCCCCGGTAAGCATTAGCAAAATTGGTTGGCCAAATTTGCATCTCGTTATCAATGTAGACCGTGGACGCTTATTTACGTTTCGAAGAAGCTATCGATGTGAACTGTAACATTTATGTTTGACGGAAGTTATCGGTGTGAGTTGTGGACGCACATTTGCGTCCACAGATGCCAAGTTCACCACCGAAAGAAACGTTGTTCAACGATTGTTCCCCGAGATAATTGAACATTTCTTCCAATTAGTGTTTCGCTGAACGACAGTGTTCAAATCGATCTGACAACTGTCAAACGATCCAAACCACAAATTTGAGGTTAGAAATCGCTAAATTAATTAAAGAAATCTCGGAAATTGTCCCAAAATGACGCTTACAGTCGATTTCGTCGGTTTTCAACCTCACTTATCAATGACAACTTATTGAATAATAAAAATCGGAGGAGTGACAGCCGCCTCATTCCGATTTACACTACTTAATGATAATACGTCATCCACTTTTTGAACAAACTCGACTTATAAGTAAGAAAGCTAACTATTGATTGTTCCTTGCTGAAAGTCATTGAGTAATGAAATGAATCAGTAAACTGTTAAACATTTCAAAACGTCAACTGTGAGGTTCAATATCTTTCAATACATTAAAAAATCTCGCAAATAACTGCCATCCCTTTTGGAGGATGTAAAATCTGATTTCACTCACGAGTGAATCTTCGTTCGAAATCAACTTTCCGATTGTTCTTTGTTCAATCCTACTTAATGTCTTCTCAGTTTGCAAATTGCTGAACGATGGGCTGAACGACAGTTCTGCAAACGATCTGTCGGCTATCTAACATGTCAAAAATCAAATTTTAAGTTATACATCTTTCAATACATTCTGAAATCCCCCGAAATAACGGTTCCTTATTCAGAACTAGTATATATCGTATCAGTTTGCAGTTTGCTCAACGATAGGTTGAACGACATTTTTAGAATCGTTCTGTCAACTGTCAAAAGTCGAATTTGAGGTTATAAATCTCCCAATACATTAAGAACTTCCTGAAACTAACCAGAAATAGTCATCATAATAGGCATAGTGACGATGTTAAACTCCTTTTCGAGATCATTTGCGAGTGGCAGAAGCTATCGGTGTGGATTATGGACGCACATTTGCGTCCGTAGATGCCAAGTTAGCCATCCAAAGAAACATTGTTTTACGATTGTTCCCCGAGATAATTGAACATTCCTTCCAACTAGCGCTTCGCTGAACGACACTGTTGAAATCGATGAAACGATTCAAAACCACAAATTGGAGGTTATAAATCGCTGAATTCGTCAAAAAAATCTCAGAAATTGTCTCAAAATGACGCTTACAGTCGATTTCGTCGGTTTTCAACCTCGCTAAGTAGAGTTTGTTAAAAAGGTTGATTGCGCGTTATCATTAAATAGTGGTTATCATTGAATAATAAAATTCCGAGGAGTAACAGCGTGAGTGCGATTTACACTACTTAATGATAACACGTCATCTACTTTTTTAATAACCTCTACTGATAAGTAATAAAGCTAGCTATTGATTGTTCCTCGCTGAAAGTCTTTCTCAAAGATCCAGCGAGATATAAAAAAATACTCGAGAGACAAGATAGTTGCATTTTTGCATTGTTTAATCTAACCAAAATATCAAACTTGGAAAAAAGAACAGATATTCCGCGGCGCCACTGGAATTATTATTTTAGATCATATTTACGTCGGAAGAAGCCCCATGTTATTGCTGTTAACAGCCACACCAGGTTTCATTGAAGCCGTCGAAAATATTTTTAAGTACAGTTCGTCTAATGAATCTTTTACACACGTCACTGTTGAATGACACAAGCAAAGATCGCCGGTTAATCTAACTATCCTTATTTATCGGTATTGAATATTCAAGTGCGTATGTCTGACACAGAAGTTATATGTAAACTACTACGTTAATCAATTGGCTCTAAGAGAACTTGAACTAGGAGTACCGATTTGATTCGTACGGATAAGAATAGATGACGTGTGTAAAAAGAATCATTAGACGAACTGTAATTAAGTAAAAAAAAAAAAGATTTTTGATTGAAACTTTGACACCTTGTTTCTCGAAAACGAAGCAAGTTGGAGCACACGTTTATACGAACTTTTCTCCTAAAACATGACAAGGAATGATGTCCCAAAACTAAAGTCATCGCTTCATTTACAGCCTGTATATGAAAAATATATTTTTCTTAAACGGGTAATACACCATCATGAATTACATGTATTTATTGAAGCGTGTATTACAGCAAATTTCTCCTTCAATTTGTACATCTTTTTCTACATGTAAATCTTTGACCAAATAGAACCTGTCCTACTTTCCAAGGTCATTCACGTGTGTTTTTGGTTCCATCTAGGTATTTTAGCTTTTAAAATTGCTAGGAAGTAGGGAAAAGGTATTGGTATTAAGTGGTGTGGTCATTTCTTCTATAGTTTTCAGATTTTAAATATCTTACCCCTTTCTAACACTTGTTTCTTAACCATCAAGTATCGAGTAGGACCGGGTATTGAATTAATACTAATATATAGCAAATAATTAATTAAATATCATGTGGTCTCATAAAAATGCAACAGCTCTAATTACATATTATCGGCAACATGAATATCTGTATATTGTGGATCATATCCACTATAAAAATGAAACAAAACGGAGAGCTGCATTAAACACTATTGCGAGTAATGTAAATAAAACCTTTAATCTTATATATATGTAAATATAATTTCCTTATTTGTATGTTCCTCTTTTTCTCAGCTAGGAAGCTGAAAATTGGCATGCACATAGCCGGATTTTTGATTTTTGGCCTGTGGGCGGAGAATTAAGACGAAAAACGGGCGTGGCAAAATTCAATTTTTTAACATTTTACCTTAGATTTTCTTTTTCTTCCTGTCTGGAAGGAACAGGCTTAACAGCTAGTCTTAATATCAGTGCCGATAGTGCTTTATATTATTGAAAGTAATAAACAGTGCGAATGATAATATAAGTGAAGTTGTTTACTTAATTACAAGTACAACCAACATATTTTTTCTCTTATACCAACAACTAAATTTTACTTCCCTTTGTTGCCCTTGAATTTTATCATCACAAATATAACCGTGTATTCCGACAAGAAATGCTTTAATTTTTACATGTATTTTTACGCTTATTTCTACATGTATTTCTATGATGGTGTATTGTGGGCTTTAGAAACCTACCACTTCCGTCGGTCTGAAATATTTCGGATTAATTTTCACTCGAACCTTTCCAGTTCCGACTTCTTTTCCGATCTCGTTTATCCCTTCGCCTTCCCAAACGATCTCTCTGTCGATACATTTAAAGGATTCCTCGACAAATTCGCGGACCGTGTGCGTTTCGCCCGTCGCGATGACGTAGTCTTCAGGTTCCTTTTGCCACAGCATCAAAACCATCGCCTTAAAACGAAGAAGGTTGAGAAAAAAATTGGGGAAAATATTTCGTACTTTTTTGCGGTTACCTCGACGTAATCTCGTGCGTGCCCCCAATCTCGTTTCGAATCTAAATTTCCCAATTCGAAATAGTCCAAAGTGTCGAGGAAGATTTGGGCTACGCTCCTGGTGATTTTTCGCGTGACGAAAGTTTCCCCGCGTCGCGGGCTTTCGTGATTGAAAAGGATCCCGTTACACGCGAACATGTTGTAAGCCTCGCGGTAATTGATTACGATCCAATAAGCGTAGAGTTTGGCGCAAGCTGTAAGTAGATTTTTTTTTGAGGTTTCGAGGTTTAAATGTTACGCATTAAAGATATGTAAGCAGATTGCAGTATAGTAATACTCAAATTTTAATTAATTACCATTAGAAAATTTATCATTTATTACAATTCAATATATCAAAATTCGCAGTAAATGGTGGGGTTATGGATGTTTTGTTCAAATGATCTGCGGCTTATCTTTGGGTTCTATTTATAGTTTTTCGATACCACGCACACCACCTTTTAAGCATTTTATTACCCTACGGGTGTTAGCCTCTTATTGTAACTCCAGCCAGAGACGTTTAATGGGAGAAAAATGTAATTAGAAATAAAATTATTAATTATTATAAAAAGCATCGATTAAAAGATAGAAAAGCATTGTAACCATTAACACATACATTCAACACTTTCACATTACAAGAATTCCTAATAACCACTGGATAAATAACCAAGGATACATCGACGTTGGTCATGGTGAATTAAAGTTTTCGTTTCGTCGACAACGGAGAAATAATGTAGCGTAGTCCTGGTTTCCGGAAAAAATAAAAAGTTTGCTTGTTTGACGACAGAGAAAATTCACAAGATAGATAAGTCAACAAAAAAGTTTAAAATATACTTTGATATATCATTGATTATCATTTTTTATATCATTAATTAAGAGCTAGGCCGGCGAAATTTTGTTTAAGAAATTAACTAAATTCTCAGTACAAGATCATAATGTTACGAAGGAGCCTTCGCAAGATTTTCGTTTGAAAAACCAAAACAACTGCTTCCCGTACAAAATCTTCGACGATTGTAGTTGTTTGATGGACGGAATTGTCGACATATTTTTCAAAATACATCTAGCGAAGACGTTCGAGTAATTTTTTTGTTAAAAATTCTAACCTTTCCAAACACAAAAGCCCATACTTTACCGTAAGGAGACCGTGGATAGAACGGCGTGCGTTCGTTCTGCGGCACTTCGGTGACTTTTCCGTACAATTCGGACGTCGAGGCTTGATAGAACTTGACGCTCTTTTCCAATCCGCAAGTTCTGATCGCGTCCAACAGACGTAACGTTCCGACGGCATCCACTTCCGCCGTATATTCGCTCAAATCGAACGAGACCTTCACGTGACTTTGGGCGGCCAAATTGTATATTTCCTGCGGCCTAATTTTCAAAATTAACTTAACAAGGCAACTCGAATCGGTCATGTCTCCGTAATGCAGGAACATTCTGCCGCCGCGATGGGCCGAAGCATCCTTGTAGATGTGATTTATCCTTCCGGTGTTGAAACTGGAGGCGCGCCTTATAATTCCGTGGACGATGTATCCGTGGGATATTAGGAGTTCGGTTAAGTACGAGCCGTCCTGAAAATTAAGGAAAAAAGTTAAGTTTATTGGCGTGGGGTAAAGTGCGGATATTCTAGGGTTTTTCTTATCGTATTCTTGAAGAAATTACCTGCGTGTATCGCAAAATATTTACAATTACCGGCAACCGTGTCCCGATTGAATCGACTATTAACCCGCGCACGATCCCAACCTTGCATCATAGTTAGAGTTTGTTAAAAAAGTAGATGACGTGCTAACTGACTCTGTCACTCCTGCGAATGTTATTATTCTATGATGGGCGTAAAATTATTCGTTGGGTTTTCGAATCTTTCTTGCATCACTCGCCGCGTGCTCGTCTTGCGAGCCCCTCGCTGAGGACGACAACGTACAACGCAAATGGGGAAAGAGGGTAAAAAACTGGAGGGAAATAGGCTCGTTGTATCATGAATACCCATCGGGGGAATTTATCATGCAGTAGGACGTTGAGCGACGATGGGCTGGGTAAGACGACGGTGAAGACGAATTGTTAGTACGTCAAAATTGCAGCTAATTGTTGAGAGAAAGACAGAACCTGAAAGAAGATAGGCAGGTGGGATTAGGCGTAATCTTGGGTGAGAGTTGTTCAGCCGATGGAATGAGTCGCAAAGGAAGCTGGGCAAGGCGACCACGAAGCCGAATATCTAGGAAGTCAAAATTGTTGTTAACTATTAAAGAAAGGCAGATGTGGGAGAAGGTGGAGCACATCGAAATAAGGGTACTCCTCGGAGGGAGTTGATCAGCAAGTGGAATGAGACGCAAAGGAAGCTGGGCAAGACGACGACGAAGACGATTATTTTGGAAGTCAACATTGTTGCCAGCTATGGAAAAAAGGCAAAACGGGAAGAAGATGGAACACGTCGAAGTAGGGATACACTTCAGAGAGAGTTGATCAGCAAATGGGCGTGGGGCGAAACAGATTGGACAAGACGACGGTAAAAATGAATAATTAGGAAATTAAAATGGTTGCTAACTGTTGAACGAAAGACAAACTGGAAGAAGATAAGCGCGCCTAATTGGGGATAATCTTGGGAGAGAGTTGACCAGCTGTTGGGTTATGATGCACACATTAAAAATGAACGAAATCTTAATTATATATTAATTTTTCAATATCTTCAACGCGGAATATGCTTACGTCATTAAAAATTAAATATCAAAGTGGGCAGAAGTGAAATTTTGAATTATTACTCAGGTTTACTACTACGAACAACTTTTCTCAATAATATTTTGTCGTATCTATTATAGAAAATGTACTTTATTAGCACTTGCAATTTTTTTCTTTTATTCCCACGACGAATTTGATTTCTTTTTTTTTTTAATAAAAACATGGCACAAATAAAGTTTTTATCCAGAAATTTCAAATCAGAAATTTAAAGCGTTTTGACTTATTGGTGCGTCGATCCGGGAACAGACTGTATACATATTTTCAATTCCCGAAGGATTCCTATCGTTTAGTATCTAAGAGCCCGGTTGCAAATAGTTTCTATCCTCTTCTTCCCCGCAATACTTCCGTTAATTGAAGAGAGCTCACGCTAATAGCTTTTATTATACATAAAAGTGTGTATAACATTTTGAACTTTCACTTAAAACGAAATTTCATAGGGAATAACTCTTATGTCTGGGGTATTAAGCAGCATTTTGTTAGCGCTCAGTAGTGAATTATAACCAGGTAAGGCATTGAAACTTGTACCACAGATAAGTAATACCGATAGACCATCCAATGCATTTGCATAAAATCTTATTTTTCCTTATCTAACACATGGTTTAACACAGAGGAATCGTTTGTATTTGAAGCGGATTGCCGTTGTGAATTCTCTCCTAAGTAAGGTTTGATAAAGTCATCGATCACTGATAAGTTATCATTGAATAATCAAATACTTAATGATAACACGTCCTCCACTCTTTTATCAAACCTTACTCATAAGATATCATCATATCTGTATGACTTATCTGTGCTCGTACGCTCGATTCAGAGCCGGCTGGACGCTACAGTACAAGAATACGTGGAAGCCCCTGGAACGCTGGACAATGATTATTTTGAAAATGGGAACGAAACACGTGTCCCAAAGCTTTAGTAAAACTAATTATTTGTTCGCTTCATCTTTATTTCCAAAATAAATCAGTTAAAAACAGTATCTATAAACTCTAACTATAAAATCACATTAAGAATACAGTAAGTGATGCTCTAAACCGAGGCACAATCAAACTAGGACTCCTCGTATAAATAAAGTTATGTTAAACAAATTAACCACCATCAAATGCCATTGGCTGGCTTTGTGTAATTTGGGCATGATTATTAGCCAGTCAGCATTTTGTTGTTCTACCTATCCTCACTCCACATTCTTAACGTAAGCGAAATATATAGTTTGTTGAATAAGTGGAAGACGTGTTATCATTAAGTAGTATAAAGCGACTGACGCTGTCACTCACAGAATTTTATTATTCAATGATAACTTATCAATGACAACTTAAAATTGGATAATTAAATTCGGAGGAATGACAGCATCAGTCCGATTTACACTACGTAATGATAACACGTCATCCACCTTTTTAACGAAGTCTAGAAATATATACTACGTTTACGTGAAGAATGCAGTAGGTGGCGGTTTAAACCGAGAAGGGCACAATCAAACTAGGACAAACTCCTTGAACAAGTAAAGTTATGTTAGATAGTGTGACTACTGTCAAGTATCATGTCAGCTATCCCCTCCTACACTATTAACGTAAATAAAATGTAATAATTAGAGTTTGTTAAAAAAGGTGGATGCCATGTTATCATTAAGTAGTGTAAATAGGACTGATGCTGTCACCCCTCCGAATTTTATTATTCAATGATAACTTATCAATGACAACTTATCATTGAATAATAAAAATCGAAAGTATGATAGCGTCAGTCCGATTTACACCTCATTCACCTTCTTAATAAACTCTAGTAACAATTTTGTTTTCCGCGACGTGCAATGAACATGGAATTCCCGAAGATGATATTCCGGAATTTCGAAACTTCGAAAACGATCGATAAAGCCGATTCCTCAAGCATATTTGATTGCATTTTTTATTTACTGCTTACGATAAAACCGCTATTTATTATTACTGATTTTTACAATTCGCAACATACTAATTTTATATTTTCAATAAATATCGAGATATTGGCCTCACCTGTCCTGTAATGCCGGTAATAAGCGCCACTTTCTCCTGATTCGTATTGGACGATTGGGTCAAATTTAAGGCCGTGTCGCCGGCAAAACTGTCTTTATTTTCCTCATTTTTACGACTCTCCGAGGACATGGTAACGCCTAACAATCAACAAAATAAGCAAAATCGAATCCAACTTGGCATGCATACTTGGCAGAACATAGACATAGAAAAGCGTGGAGGGACATGCGATTTAGCTGAACATCCCCACTTAATCGTCGGTGATAATTCCCAGCCAACCGTTACAAATCAAAACAACCAACGAAAGAGAATTTTTCTAAAAGAAAATGATTGTTGTCTTTTACTGATGGCAGTGATGACTGTATTTAACATTTTGGTCATGATTTCTAGCGGCACCCAGCCATTTTACGTTGAAGTCATATCTGCATGCAACCAGTTTCAGTGCTAGCGCTTACCGCTAGCGTACTTTCTTCATTCGAAGGAGCCCGAGAAACTGACCCAATACGAACAACAATAATGAAATTACAAGAAAACTAACACGTGCAAGCTAATCAAAGAAATCTGCCTCATTCGAATATCGCTTTAATTTGCCGCGTAAATTTTATTCTAGATTTTATAGTGTGTAATTTGGGCTTGGGATTCGTTCAGAAATTCGTCTCTCTATTTCTGAAACAGAGTGTAAAGGGCAATAAAGTCGAAACTCTTTGAAAACAAAATTGTTTGTATTTAGGATCTTTGGTGCAGCTAACCTAACTCACTCTACATAAGATTTCAAACAACGAGCTTCACACATAACTGTTAATGCGAAATAACGGACATATTTACTTACTTTATACTTTTGATGTACGACACTAACGACGTAACTGTTTTGTTAAGATGGGAGTCCATGCCTGTTATTACCACAATCAAAATGTATTCAAGAAAACGCAATACTAAACTGAGAAAACGACTTGACAGGTGACAGATGACATAGAAATAATACCTAAAATTTGGCCAACTGCAAAAGTAAAAGCTTTTCAATGTAGGATAATTTTACTACATACTTCAATTGAATTTACTCCTGTAATCTTATCTCTGATTTTCTCATTGTGGAGAAAGAAACTGGGGGTAAATGTTCATGCGTACCAAACTTTTCATACATCTATGATTCAAAGTGATTATGCTATTATCTTTAGAATGGTTTCGTTACAGATCGTTGTTTTATCGACAAGAATTTAGGTTAAAACTTTTACTTTACATATCATATAATTCCATAAATTCTTACAATATTCTTACATTTTTGCTTCACTGTCTTATCCCTGATGGAATTCACGCGATAGTGATAACAGTGCTTAGTTTAGTTTTCTACTGACATTTCAAGGATTTCACTGGAAGATATGAGGAGCATAATTTTCGCAATAACTGTGACTGTCTACATAACATCCGTGAAGGTAAATATTGTATAATCGTCATATTTAAAGCATATTTTGGTTGTATTTTGATTTACAGGGCCAAATATACGAAAATAATCGGTGTAAATGCGTATGTCCCAGCGTGGCGTCCGTTCACACGAATGCCAACAGCACCAAGGATACTTCGAATAATCTTATTATAGTGAATGTACCTCCGAACAAATGGTAAATGATTTGCTGTGTGTAGTATTATATGATATCCACTTAGTGGCTGGATGGTAAAGCATGCATCTCGTGATGAGAAGGTCTGGGGATTGAACCCAGGTAGCTGTTTAAAATCCTAAACTGGATCTGTTACCTTGGGTATGTTGCGAAAGTAAAAATATGCCACTAAGTGGGTTGGGACCAGTATAGTATATGTGGCTTGGTGGGTCCGAACCTTACACCAAAAGGTAGAGAGGGTCAAAGATTAAGAAGAAGAAGAAGTAATGAGAGTGAATTTGCTGTTTTCACAATGAATTCAAATAAAGCTGCTTTCATCTAAAATCATGCCTTAAACAAGTCAAACGAAAGATGAAATTTCAATTTAGCAGATTATATGTTGTAAGTAATATTTTTAAAATACAGTTTTCATAACAATTTTGGAATTTTCTCTCTCGTTTGACCTAAAATGTGCCAAATCGTTTCTCTTAAATAAGGAAATGGAAACGCGTAGGTTTTATTTCATATCGTATAATTTTCTTTGCAGTAATTGCGATGGAGCCATAATTCCGAAATTGGGCGACGCTATCAAAGGAAAAGAACAGGAATTTTGCCCAAGATGCGAATGCAAATACGAGAACCGAAATATAACCATCATTAAAGTGGTGGTTATCATCGTCATATGGGTCATATCGATATTAGTGATATACATGGCATTCCTTATAATACTGGATCCATTGCTGAACAAACGTGTCAAAGGAAATTATCAGGAACATACGAACGAAGAGGTGGGTACCTTGTTTAATGGTATATGTAGCAATTTAATGTAAAAAAATAGATACCGGAAACCAATTCTCAGATTATTCTCCCCTGTGTCAGGACGAGATAGAATATGCATAGCTTAAAATTGTTTTCTGTCTCAACAAAAGGATAATTAAAACATCTTCAGCTATACTGGTTTGGACAAAAGTTTCAGAACAGTTTGATTCCAGCTGTATGAACCATTGTATCAAGTTCGGGATGAAATTTTCAGAATTTAATAGCATTCATTTTAGTTCCATGTGTGCAGCTATGCGTAGTTTAAAATTGTTTTCTGTTTCATCAAAAGGATATTTAAAACATCTTCAGCTATACGGATTTGGGCAAAAGTTTTGAGAACAATTTGATCGCAACTGTATGGAGTGTTGTATCAAGTTTGGAGTGAAATTTTCAGAATTTAACAGCATTTATTTTAGTTCCATGTTTGTTGTTATAAACATTTTCTAATCGAACCCTGTGTAAGCTGCCCTAGAATATGACCTGAGATTTCTATTTAAATTTATTAGGACATCAAGTCAATTCTTGCCAGACCACCGAAAATTCTCAGTTGATTCCAAATGATGTACTTCCAACGGATTGGAGTTCCGACATACCATGCCAGAAATAGAGAGGGAAATAGATAGGTGGAAGGAATCATGCCCTTGACCATTTTCATCTCGACCTTTTATTTTTGTGTTTAAGTTTCAGAACCGGTTTTACAAGTCTCGATCTTATCAAATGGACATTAACCTCCTCCGTTGCCGTGAGGTTTTCTTCTTTTATTTCTCTATATGTTAAGGTATCTTGACACTTACTTTCCACACTACTTTAACTCGTACTATGTTCTAGTAATAACAGCAGTAAATTCCCACATTTCTCCAATACAACCTTTTGTAATAATCGTTACTTGAAATATCAATTTTTTTGTCGATGTTAAAATCAAATTTTCTATTTTACATTTTTATACGTTGAGATCTCTCCATCGTCACAATGTCTTCGTGATTGTGTAAGTAAAACGCATTCGAGATATGTATGTATAAACCTTTAATTTGATCTTCTTCTAAATCGTTTATTTCATTCTCCTAGCATGCGAATTATTTTTGGTTTGGATCACATGGTGTTATAGTCTGTAATCATGTATTTTAATAAAATATCTCATCCTCTTTTATTGTTGTAATAAACCAGAATTTTTGTTTGTGGTTGTACAAAATATGGCGAGTGTCACCATCGAGCTTTAAGAAAATACAAGATAAAACTTGCGTACTAGAATCTAATGAATAAAATTTCGATTTGGCAGTATTTCGAACAAAACTCGTTTGGTGCCATGCATCGATTGATTGTTCAAAGTTATAAGAATAAGAATGTAAACAATACCGTCGCGTGGATTTTGATGAAATTCGCGTTAAACTTTCATTGCAAACAACATCATAGTGTGATATCAGATCAAAAAGTTGATTATCAGAAAACGGGCGAACACACTATTAATTTTTGGAAATTCATCACCAACGAACGCACGACGAAATTCTGCAAACCAATTAGAGACAGTCTTTTCTAATGGTACTTCACTATCAAAAGTTGAACGAAGCGACTCTGTGTATTGTTGTTGAGTTAAGCATTTCCTGAAATCGTTGAAAATTATGCAACGAAAACCTTAAAGTGAAATTTTCATTCTACTAAATTTGCTTTTTTAAATTTAATTTAAACTAGATATTGAGCAGAAGTACTGGCTGTACACATTAGGACTTAATTTAAGATTAATATAAATAATAAAATTAATCCCTATTAAATTTTCCATCTTAAATTTAATTTAAACGTTCGCTATAAACAAACTATTACGTCAACTGCCACTGTTTTCACAATAACAAATGTGAAATTTTATGAAACTTGTTATACCACATTTCTATAGTTCCACTTAGTAGTTGATTGTAGAAACAAAAAGACATCCCTCGTATTGCCATTAAACTTACTATTCTTCTTCTTTGTTGATTACGTCATTAAGTACACAGTTATTACTACCACTAACGAACGGTTAAACGGATTCCGCACACGCATAACTGGATAAACTTCGGGAATAACTTTACGCAAACGTAAAAATTGGTGACGTCAACCTCCCTAAAGTTTCCGGGGTCTACGAATAACATTCCTGTGAATTTAATTGAAATGCGTGCGGGGGTAATTGTTACATTCTTATGCGTACAGACAATTTTATCTTGGATTCTATCTACAGTGTGTCCTCGGATTGACTTCATTATAAGTTTAATTGATAAAAAATGCTAGAATCTCGTCTTAATGTTTTCGGACGCCACCCTGTTGATCTGAAAAGAATTTCAAGCACATTTTTACTTTTTAAAAATCAAGGACATCATGACAATTCTGTTTTTCTGTTGAAGTAAAGTGCTATTTCGGTCAATGATACGGCACAATGATATTGAGAAAAATTATTCAAACTATGAAATTATGACTCTTAGCAAAATTTCACAAATATCGTATCACTTTGATTAAATCAGTATTTGTTTTGTGTTCTTGAATTGTAACGATAGAAAAACAAGTATTCTGTATGTTGTAAAAAAATTTAATGAAAGGTATTTTTCTTTTTTTTAATAAAGTACTGTATTAGGAACTTACATTATTATCATTTTTAAAACAAGCATTCTGTGTAACTTATCAAAAAGAAATTGTGTTTTGAATATATTTTATTCAAAGAAAAAAGAAAATAACTTACGTAACAATTTTTTCTTTGACAACCTACACAGAATGCTTATTTAAAAGAAAATACATAATGTGTTATTTTCTTCTTTATTTGTATATCACTTCATTAGAAACTTACATTATTATTATTTATTTTTTTTTTGTAAACAAGCAAAAAAGAGATAATGTAAGTTATTTTCTTTTTGAATAAAATATTTTATATTAGAAACTTACATTAATTTTATTACTTACACAGAATGCTCGTTTTTGTATTGTATTTTATTCAAAAAAGAAAAAGAAATTAACATTTATTTTTTTATTTTTTTGCATAAAATACAATACTTTATTACAAACTTACATTTATTTTATTTTATTGTTATTACTATTATTATATATATATATTTATTATTATCAAAGGAAAAGGTTCTAACAAAGTATTTTATTCAAAAACAAGAAAATAACCTATATTAATTTTTGTTGACAACAAATATGATAATAATGATCTAATTTGTTTGTATTCTTGCATTGTTCTGTATAAGTTGTCAAAAAAGAAAATTAAATGTATATATATATATATTTCGTGACCTTTTTATACTTATCTTATATGATAGAGATCTACCACTAATAGGTCAATAAAACAAGGCTGGTTTAAGCGATAGTTATATTTTCAGAACGTTTACAAACGTTTTCGGAACACCTTCGTCAGTGAAAATCACTGAAAATATAACTATCGCTTAAACCAGCCTTGTTTTATTGACCTATTAGTGGTAGATCTCTATCATATAAGATAAAAAAAGAAAATGAATATAAGTTATTTTCTTGTTTTTGAATAAAATATTTTGTTAGAACCCTTTTTTGGCAACTTACAGAGAATGATACGTTCAAAAAAATGTTTCTAATAAAATATTTGATTCAAAAACAAGAAACAAAAAATTATGTAGGTTTCTAGTAAAGTATCGTATTTTACTTTAAAAAAAAAAGAAAAACGTTACATTATTAGAGAAGATTGACAGAATACTGGTATGTAACAGTTCGCTTGATTTAAAATGTTTATTAAGGTATATTGATTATTCATTACGCCACAGAGGTACTTCAACAAGCAATTTACGTTCCGTTCATGGTCTGAATTATTGTTTATCTAGGATAATACTAGCATTTAATATAATTTTATGTTGTGCTACTTTATTATGATAATTTCCTATTAAATACGATGACATCAACATTAAATGTTCAATCTTATGATTTATTTGCACGGTTAGAAATGGAAGAAAAATCACTATCGGATTCCACTAATAAAAATCTATATTTTCATAAAAATTTCTTGTGATGACGTCGTAACAGAGAAGAATGAAAGTTGGAAGTTGAATCGAACATGTTAACGTGTATTTTTAAAAATGCAAACCGACGTGTTTCGGCGTTCTTTTAGAGAGAAAAAAACGGTTTAAGTTGATTTTGTTTTAATATTCCATACTTTAATCGTACACTGTATATATATATATATATATATACAGTGTGTTTCCGAATTGAATTCGTTATAGGTGTAATTGATCAAAAATATTTGAATATCTCGACTTAATGTTTTGGGATGCCGCTCTGCTTGGACGGAAAAGAATTTCAAGCACTGCAGTTACAATGCAAGAATACAAAACAAGTACTGATATAATCAAAGTGAACCGATATTTGCGAAATTTTGCATAGGCTCACAATTTCATATTCTGTACAACTTTTAAATAGCACTTTACTTCGACAGAAAAAAGAATTTGCTTTCTCAATTATAACAGGCTTGATTTTTAAATTTAGGGCGGGGCAGGGCGGCATCGCAAAACATTAAAACCAGATTAAAACATTTTTGATCAATTATATCTATAGGTACGGTAATTCGGGGACACACTGTATATAACTATAACTCGTGACCTAAATACTTATCTTTAATCGGATAATCTCCGCCACTTTTCTGTGGTAATCAGAGAAGAAGAAAAAGTGGATTTAACGGCTTATATTTCATGGACCTAACAAGAAAGTGGTGGAGATTATCCGATTAAAAATCTTCAATTATAAATTTATAAAACTTAAAATAGTTAATATAAATCAAAACTAAAAAGAAATAAGACGAGTTCCGGGATACTTGCAAAAAAATGCAATTTATTTAAATCCACATCACTTACGTTAAGCGAAAGCATATATCGGTCGAGTCATAGCAAATAAAAACCGCACATTTCGTATAATCTAACGGTCCTAAACTATTTCTTTTATAATTTTTTCAGTTTTGTCTTTCATACGTAAATCCTTCGAGCGTTAACGAAGATTTGAACACGCAACGTACCGCAGAAATTAAACCTGTTAAACTCGGATCAACAGAGGTAGTATTTAAAACAAACAAAAAAACAAAATAAATTTATTCCACACCCTTCGCTTGCCGTTGTGAAATCTGTTGGCATTTAACATGTTTAACGATGAATGGTATCGATGTAGAATGATTGGTGTATACATAGTTTTTTTCACCCGCAAACACATCGTCAAACGTTTCTTTTTAGTCCATTGTTTCTATTTTAGCTTTGTTATTATTTTTTATTTCCGTCTTTTTCTTTTTTTTTTACAACCTCATTTCACGTATATCGTTGATTTCTATTCACTTCTGTACCTTACCCTATCGTTCGAGATAGTTACAACTTTTCTATTATTTAGACCTATCTTTTACTCCAGGATGAAACGGCCGCTGGTGTCGGTGGACCGATGTCGCACAATATGAGCGTCAGGGGAAACGTGTTTAATAGAGTCGGTCACGAACAGGATAAGTGGAAGAAGCAAGTTAAGGAACAGCGGAGAAATATTTATGACAGACATACTATGTTAAATTGATATGTAACCAGTTTCGTGTAAGCATGTGATAAGTAAGATTCGACAAACGAGCGCATGATAAGGTATCGTTAAGTAGCGTAAACCGGACTGACGCTGTCCCTCCATCACTTCACCCCACGAGCAAGGCGCGACATTAAAATACGGAGGAGTGACAGCATCGGTCCGGTTTATGCAACTTATCATGCACTCGTTTGTCGAATCTTAGTGATAATTGTATTCGTAGATGTTAAGGTCCAAATTTATTATTAGGGTTTAGTTCGTGTATATAAATAAAATAATCTGTACTACCTTTCTCCCTATTTCATTTACGTGTATTTTGGGAGCGACGTATAATTTATAAATATCAGTGGAAATCAACAAAACTTAGTATTTCTGAAAGTTGCTGGTGAAAAAAAATTGCGAAGGTTCAACGGCGAGAATTAACTGGAAAAAAGTGAGACGCTTGAAATCGTCAAATAGACGCTTTTTAGTTTTATCTTTCTTCTTTTATTAGTTCTTTCTTCCCCTCACACACACACATACGCATCAAGGAAGGAGCGACTCCTCCCATCAGATGGCGCTTTTTTAGTCGGACCCGAACTTACTCCAAATTCAACTTCAACCTATTTACCATCGGTTTCGAAATGAAAGGCCTTTTCTTTATACATTGTTTATTTTTACGCGATTTTAGAATTATATCTTTTATTCAAATAAGCACCAAATGCTTGATTCATTCATTTGTTTTTTCTCCCAGACACACACGCATACTTATCGCATCCTATTTGCGTCTCCCCTCATCGGATGGCGGTCTTATTATTCGGACTCGGAATTTACTTCAAATTCAACTTCAACGGTTTCGAAACTAAATACGTTTTCTTTATACATTGTTTATTCAATTATATAATTTTACATTTTATTCGAATAAGCATCAAATGGGTAAAGAGCTTCGCTCTTGTCACCTCTCCTCTTTTAACTTAACTTATTCCAATGTCGTTGGAACGCTTGCACTCAAGAAAGCGGATAGATCATCGCATTGTAACATTTTTGACATTTTACATCCTAACCATTTTGAAGATGTGTTCTATCGACGCATCAATAAGTAAAAAGTCTTGAAATTTATTACTTGAAATATTAACTTGTAGGGTTCAGCCGTGCCTGGATAGAAATTAATTTCTGCCATGTTTTATTAAAAAAAAAAATCAACTACGTAGTGGAAACAAACGAAAAAGTGATTTAAAAGTGCTAATAAATGAAGTATATTTTTTGTAAGAGGTACGACAAAAGATGACAAATATGAAAAGTTGTTCCTAAAGTAAAATAGTAATAATTCAAAATTTCACTTCTGCCCACTTTGATATTTAATTGTTAATGACGTAAGCACCATCCGAAGATAGTGAAAGATTTGGGTAATAAAGGTCGTTCAGAATAATACATTGTGCAAGTGTACAAAAAGTCAACAAGATTTACTTTCAATTTTGTATTCTCATTCAGTTTTCCTTTATAAACAATTTTTCTAAAATAATATTTTGTGGTATCTACTGCCAAAAAATTCATATCAATACATCTTATAATTTTTATTATTGTTTTTTAATTTCTAAGGCACATTTGATTTTTGTAATATAAAATATGAGAGAAATTAGTTTCTATCCGAACAGAGCTGAACCTCACAAGATGAAATTTTAACTCAAAATTTTAAGGAATTTTTAACCTATTCGTGCGTCCATCCGGGGACAGACTGTATATTTATTTATTTATTTATGGTGTTACATAAAGAATGTTACTCTGTCCAAGTTCAAAATCCCTCTGTTTGAATTTTTGAAGGCTAAGATTTGGTGTTACAAATGGTCTAGGTTCTGTATATACAATTCGCTAGATAAACCATCGTTCATTTTCCTAGATTTGGGCGATTCTTTGACGTTGTCTGTCCATGTTCGTGGACACTACATGGAGGAGATCGGTAGTGATTGGTTCATTTTTTATGTGCCGCCATTAGCGTTGTACGTTGCCGTCCTCAGCGGGGGATTCGCAAGATGAGCAAAATGGGTCGAAAAGCCAACGAATAATTTTGCGTTTGTTTCCGGAGTCGTTGATTATTTTACTCGTTTATTGTAAATATTCCTGTCTCGTGCCTGTCCCGAAATAGGGCATTGTACATATAGCAAGGCCTTGACAATCCGAACACCAAAAATTTGCATCCTGTTCAGATCCACGAAGCGTTCGGATTATAATATGGACAGCATTTGACTAAGTATTTTTTAAATAAAACATTGATTTTGCGAAATAAGCACTATATTTTAAAGGAACACAATAACATTCAATCAGAAACGTAACTATTGAATTTAGTACACTTGTTTAAAGAAATCTAAAATGACAGGTTGTCGGAAGGTATTAAGTGACATGTAAGAAGCTTTGCCTCGCAATTTCCATAAAAGGATCTTCTCTAGCACAGGAATAAATTGGTCAGAATGGGAAATGCTCGGTATTGGTTCAGATGAAACATAAGTTTCTTCATTTTGGCTGTCACGTTCTTGTATTATTTCCCTTATTATTTCATCGCCTGTAATGGACTCCTGAGTGTCATCAATGTCATCACTGCTTGCTAAGAAGTTATACCTTGTTTCAAAAATAGAGAGACGAACTTCTGAACACACCACTTTTATAGTAAATTCTGATTGGTCGAAAGCAGCACCAAATTACACTGCACCAATCCTGCTATAATCTACTACTGCTAGTTATTGTAGTGTTTATTATATTTTTCTGTTTTCTCTGCCTCTTTCAACGTATAAACATATACCACTTCTTTTTAGGACAGATTTTATAGAATGTAATTGGGACTTGGAGTTCGTTCAGAAATTCGTCTCTCTATTTTTGAAACCAGGTATAGTGATTGCAATCTCAGAATAGCCTTTATTACGGAAAAAGGATAAAGGAAGATCATCTTCGGGCTCAATATCATCGACACAATATTCAATGTTTAACTGAGGCCACAAGGTCAAAGGATTTTTATTAGATTTAAATTTAATCGACACCAACTTTGAGCCAATGAATATACTGCGTCGTTCATAGTGATTTTTTTGAGGACATCGGATACAGAACAGGATCAGTAAGTAAGTAAGTAGCAGAAAAAGTATTTTCTAGTAATTCACCTTTATATTTTGGAAAACGTTTTGATCCATTGGTTGTATGAGAGTTGTGCGATAGGGTGGCATGTATACAATAGAAAAGTCTTCATCATTGGATTCCGAGTCTTCATCGAACGGATGGCGCAGGCGCATTATCAAGAATTAAAATTGCTTTCTGCGGTAGGTTCTTTTTTGACATTTTTCACTTCCAAGATAAAATGTCCTCTACACTGCTTTAAAAGTATTGATCTTGCAACCCATGCACTTCTTTGTCCCTTGTCATGAACTGGTAACTTTTCTATTGATGCAAATGCATGAGGTTTCTCTGCTTTGCCCACGAGCAACAAAGGGAGTGTGGGCAACGCATAAATTTTATTGTCTTTTGATACTTTAGAACCTGAGGCACTAACTTCTGATCCAGAAGCCACCGTTTTATCCGGTATAGTTTTCCAACACAAACCAGACTCATCAGCGTTGTATATTTGATCTGCGGTTAAATCTCTCTCTCTCTCTCCCTGATAATATCTATGAATTTATCCTGAAATGGCTTTACGGCATCTTCATTCTTTGACAACTTCTCGCCAGTAATTTTTAGTTGGCGTATGCCATGTTTTCTCTTGTAATTATTCAGTCAATCTCTACTGGCAGGGGACTCCCCTCGTCCAAGCTTTTCATGAAAATATTTCGCTTTTTCCACGAGTATATCGCCTGACAAAACAACGTTTTTTTCGTTGTTCTATAAACCATGTAAACAACGCATCCCCAAGTTGTGGATTCTCGGGTGTTCTGAAAATCTTTCGAATATCTGGGCCTTTTTCCGTTTACACCAAATAAGACCTTCTCTTTCTTGCCCTTAATATCAAAAAATTGCAGATTTTCCAACATCTTATGAAAAAAGTTGGTGTGTGTGTTTGACGCACGTCTCAAGTGAATACCCATTAATTGTCGTATTTCTTACTTGGAAGACATCGCAATTTCGATCTACGTGTTTTTTGATCATTTGGAAATAAGTAGAATTAGGTTGTAAAAAATATTTGTAGTATGCTTTTTTATTCTTCTTTTTATATTTATGTATTTCTGAGCACAGCACCTATTGTGGTTTAACGTTAACGAATTGCCAATTTCAATTGTTTCTGTTTCGCACATCATACTTTCTATCTCGTTTTCTTTGTCTTTCACATGAAGCGAGCGCCTGGCTCCGCCCAAGTTTAACGCTTACGCTCGTGCTGGTCCGGTGTCCCTTAAGAAGTATTTACTTAAAAAAACTACCATGTCCGTTAGTTGCTTCAAACAAGATGTCATATCTACTCGAATTATTTTTATTAAATTGTATAACTTCCTCGGCAATTTTCAATTATTTTATTGGTATTTTCTCATTTTTACAAAAAAGTAATCACAAGTATTTTTATTTAAATATCAGTTTCTCGTTACGTATAAAGGTGATAAAAAATTCATACATATCACCTTTACCTGATCAATTCGAAAAAGAGGGGGAGAACTGTAAAAGAAAAAACGCTTTGCTAAACAGGGAAAAAAAAACGGCGCCCAATCAAAACGAGCGATCTCACGGCTTCGGCGGTTTCGAGTCATCCGTCTGTCCGGCTTGCACTGTGTAATTTTTAATTTTATCATAGAACACCAACACCAGTGCAGCTCCGGTACCTCTGAGTATATTTGAAAACGCCCCTT
Organism: Chrysina gloriosa; assembly: GCA_038088585.1. NCBI lineage: Eukaryota > Metazoa > Arthropoda > Insecta > Coleoptera > Scarabaeidae > Chrysina > Chrysina gloriosa. The sequence continues at coordinate 16,565,284 of CM076087.1, read as the reverse complement.
TAAAGAACGCGGTTGGTCCTTCGTTCTTGAATATCTTTATCCAACAATCGATGGTATTCTTATAAAGGACGTCTCCTTTAGCGCGTCCTGACTGCATCATCATGCGTCTTCGTACGGTGTCCAAGGGATACGATATGAATCCAGATACAGTTGTCACCGTCTAAAATATTGCATCTCAACTTTATTAATTTTCCGGCTACTTGTGACTAGAGGCAAGCGGTTTTAGGCGAACAACCTCCCCAACAATTGCTCACAAGTCCGACGCGTGTCCCGTGTGTTGTGTATGCGCGTAAGCTGAGTTCACTTTAAGAATACAGTAAGTGGTGCTCTAAACGAAGGCACAATTAAAATAAGACAAACTTCTCGAATAAGTAGGGTTATGCTACAAAAAGTAACAACTGTCAAGTGCTATTGTCCAATACGCTGTGTTTTGTGTAATTTCGGCGTCATTATTAGCCAATCAGATTCGAGAATTTAGTTATTCTATCTATCCCCACACCACATTCTTAACGTAAACGAAATATCTTCACGTTAAGAATGCAGAACGTGACGCTTTAAACCGAGACACAATCAAAATAGGACAAATTCCTCGAATAAGTAAGGTTATGTTAGACAAGGTGAGAAGTATCAAGTAGCATGTCAGATACGATGTCGCTTTGTATAATTTGGGCTTCGTTATTAGCCAATCAGATTCAACAATTTTGTTATCCCATTTATCCCTGAAATATATATTACGTTTACGTTAAGAATGCAGTAGATGAAGATAACACTTTACACCGAGGCACAATCAATCTAGGACAAACTCCCTGGATAAGTAAGGTTATGTAAGATAAAATGACACGTATCAAGTGCCATTGTCAAATATGCTGTGCATTGTGTAATTTGGGCGTGGTTGTTAACCGACCAGATTCAATAATTTTGTTGTCCTATCTATCTCCACACATATTCTTAACGTAAACGAAATATATACTAAATTTACGTTAAGAATGTGGAGAGTGGCGTTTCGAACCGAAGCACAATGAAAATAGAACAAACTCCCCGGATAAGTAAGGTTATTTTAGATAAAGTGACACCTATCAAGTGCCATTGTCAGATATGCTGTGCTTTGTGTAATTTAGGCATCGTTAGAAACCAATCCGATTTAAGAATTTTGTTGTATCTTTCCCCACACCGCATTCTTAACGTATGACGTAAACGAAATATATACTAAATTTACGTTAAGAATGCACTAGGTGGCGCTTCGAATCGAGGCACAATCAAAATAGAACAAACTCCCCGGACAAATAAGATTGTGTTAGAGAAACTGACAAGTACCAAGTGCCATTGTCAGATACGCTGCGGTTGGTGTAATTTGGCCATCGTTCCTAACGTAAAAGAAATATATGCACAATTCCTCTTCCGGTGCAAGTTGGGAAACAATCGGACCTGTTTGCGGTGTTTGCGCCTAGAACCGCATGTCTCTACTTATAACTCCATCCATTTAATTTATTTTACGTGTATTACGTACGAGAGGGCGAATATGAAGGAGATAATAAATGGCGTCTCTTGCGGTCGGGGCAACATAGTCTTTCCAGTATCGAACAATCCGAAATACGCAGCTCTGTATATGATGATTCCTTGAACGGACACCATGAAACCTCTGTATAAACCTACGGGTCCATCGGATTTGAAGGTCTTCACTAGGCAATCCATCAAGCCCAAATACTGGCGCTCGGCAGCCTTCCGTCCAACATCAGCACCTAATCTACAAGTTCAAACATGTAAAGCCTATATAGTATATCCAAATCTTTTTATTGGATAATCTCCACCACTTTTCTTAGGTCAATGAAAGAATAAAATTGAGCATTTAAGTAGTGTTTAATTCAAGATTTACGAGGGTAGATTGACTAGTTTGCGAAATCGCTGCTAGGGGGTTGCTACTTTTGCAAATACTTTATGTGGTTGTGTTGGTAGTTCTTTCCTATCAATTAACTGCAAGTGTTAAATCGATCTGGCAAATAATTTGGTTTTGGCAAGCATTTAAGTCAAGTACCTTTGTGTGTTTTCAATTATAGATAAAGATTAAGTTCGAGCGATCATCAAGTTTTTCTATTTGGAAGGGAAAACCGCAACGGAAATCAAATCAAAATTAGATGCCGTTCTTTGAGGATTCAGCGCCTTCATTTTCCACCGTCAGTTTTTGTAGTTTCGGAATTCAAGCGTGGGCGCACGCATAGAAGTGATGAAAAACGTTCAGGACGTCCGAAAAACAGCTACCACGCCACAAAAATCCCCGAATAAAAGTGTGTGAAATCGAGGAAGCCATGGGCATCTCTTATGAACAAGTAGTTCGCATTTTACGTAATGAATTGGATTTTAAAATGCTTTCTACAAGATGGGTGCCGCATTTGCTCAATTCGTAGCAAAAACGCATTCGAGCTCGAACCTCAGGCGATTGTTTGGAAGTGTTTAGGAGGAATCCGACGGATTTCAAGAGACTATTCGTGACAAGGGATGAGACTCGAATTCATCACTACACACCAGAAACAAAAATGCAATCGACAACAGCGGCGAATCGGTTCGGAGGAAAGCAAAGATCGTTTACTCGGCTGGAAAGGTGATGGCATCGGTTTTTTTTTGAGACCGCAAAGTTTGCTGGTTGGTTATTTTGAAAAAGGCAAAACTGTTACTGGTACAACACTTCTGAACAAACTGAAAGCAGCAATTGAGGAAAATGCCCGGGAATGGTTAAGAGGAAAGTATTTTCTTCACCACGACAATGCGCCTGCTCGTTCAAGTGCAATGGTCCAGTAAAAATTGACAAAATTGAAGTTCGAAATTCTTCCGCATTCGACGTATTCGCCTGATTTGTTTCCGTCAGACTTCCACTTGTTCCCGAACTCAAAACGATTCTGGGTGAAAAAAATTGATAGAGGCTATAAACCATTATTTTGGGAACCTCGAAGAAAGTCACTTCCGGGACGGAATCGATGAACGATGGACTAATGTAAGTGTATTGAGTTTCGAGGGGATTATATTGAAAAATAAAATATAACTTGAATCCGTATTGTTTTGTTTTCATTGTCATTCCGGAAACTTTTCAATCATCCTCGTATATATACATTATATATGATTTTTTTTAAATTTATTATAATTAGTGGTCGATCGAACATTGGGTTTTGGTTTCGGCCAACAAATCTAATTTCGGCCAAAAATCAGTCGAAACTTCGGCCGCACCGAAACTCAGTGTTCGTGCATTGTCGTGCTTCGTTCTGGCGAGTTCGTGTCTCGTAGTCGTCGAGGTCAGCACGTTAATACATAAATAAATATCTATTTTTCTTACATACCGCAATTGTTGTTTTTTTATTTCATTTAACACAAATGAACTATATAACATGTAAAATATACGCTAGATTTCAGCATACAATTGAAATTTTGATGTTTAAATAAGTTTCGGTCTCGACCGAAACTGAGATCGAGGCCGAAGATTCGGTTTCGATTTCGGCTGGAAATCCTGTTTCGGTCGGACATTAATAATTAGAGTTTGTTAAAAGGTGGTACCGGCGGTGGGGTCCTGCATAAAAGTAGATACGTAATATACAATATTAGTGAAAAATAAAATTGTTACTTGTTACTCCCGTCTTGATGTCCACTGTGGCAATAGGCAACGGTCCTGGTAAGCTGCGTAGAATTGCAACATCAGCAACTCTTCCATGATCGATTTATTCAGTCTTCGACTGTGTTGTGAATACGTTGTCGTATATTTCGAAAATGATCGTTCGACAAGCAGTGAAGTAAGATTGTGTAGTAAATATGCGGACTTGCTATATTCTAATCCAGGGAAATGCCTGAGATATTGATTCACATTCGAAAGGAACGTTACAGGTTTTGGACGACTCATCTCCGCGTACTTATTTAGCGTGGAGCGTGTAACGTACTGCCGTTTTGAACCTTCTCGCGGTAGTTGAAAATCACCCTTACCCACGCCCTTATCGCTACGCTACTGCCATCCGGTACCACCTTTTTAAGAAACTCTAATTATAATTTTTGCGGTGTGACAATTTTGTATATCAAGGCTGAATGGATGAATAAAAATAAGGAAAGAAAGTAAATTTAAATGAGCGAGGAGGGATAAAATTACCTTGTTCGGGCGTAATCCAAAGGATAAACGAAGCACATCGATGTGGCCCCCGCTAGGCCACCGGACGCAAGATTTCCGGCGAAATATCGCCAAAATCTCGTCTTCTTATCGATCCCGTAAAGGAAGAAATGCTTGTAATGATCTTTAAAGGCGAAATTCAGAGCTTGCGTGGGAAAGTATCGGATGACGTTGGCCAAGTTTCCTCGCCAATAACTCAAGAATCCTTGCTCCTTGGGTATGCGAATGAAGCAATCCATCATACCTTTAAATCGATCGTCATTTTTTGGAGGGTTACCGTTTATTTAATTAATTATTAATTTACCTTTGTATCGCTTAGCTTCGTCAATTTGCTTCGAAGCGTGTTGGATCTGTAATAATAATTTCACCCTTTCGATCGGTGCTACCGCGGTCTTCGCGACGGCTGCTGACACACCGCCGGCTAAAAAATCCTTCATGAAGGATATAAAATCACCTTGAGTTGCATTCTTGTCCGTCATCTTCTCGCCGATTCTTGTAAACTTTCAGAAATGGTTTCAACGGTTTCGAATACCAGACGATGGTTTGAAAAAGTCAATTTTGAAGTTTCTAGAAATGAACCAATGACATCGCGCGCTTCGGAATAGTAGAGACCTCTATGAAACGCGGGAATTCTAAATTCGGTGATTTACCACCTTCTTGTTCAGGATTTACATAAATGTATATACGTGCTTCGTTAAAGTTGGTACTCATGCGAGCCATAAAACGTTGCTTTTTGTCAATATTGAAGTTTAATCGGGGGCGGTTGCAAATTGCAAGGACGAATCGAGTATGTATATTCCGATCGCCTGCGAATAACTCCGATCTTATCAATTTTGGCTCGCATAAGCAACTCCGTTTATAGCAAATGAAATTAAACAGATTAAGTCCGACGAAGAAACCACTTTCGAAACAGTTTGTTAAAAACTTCCTTTCGTCAAGACTATGAAGAAACGGAACTACTACTTGTATTTCTTCTCCTTCTCCTTCTTAATCTGGAACTCTTTTCGGTGTCGAGTTATTTTGGAGTTGAGCCCTTTGGTACTATCATCCACATTTCCCCCACTTCTTTCTATTCCTCGCCAGGCCCTCTACATTTTCCCATTTTATTCCTCTCTTCTCTATCGCTAAGCGTACTTCTTCGTCCATATCTTTCTTGGTCTCCCGCTTTTCTTTCTTCCGATTTCCCTCGCTTCAAATATCTTATTAGCTTGTCTTGTCTTCTTATTACGTGTCCGAGCCATTTAGTTATAAGTGCTTGTATTTCAATATTACTAATATTACTACAGGTATGAGGGTGGGCTGAAAAGTTTTGTGCCTAACACGGAAACCATTTTTTTTTTCGCTCAAACGTAATTTTATTTTTTGCTATAGTCTCCGTTTAAATCGATACATTTAGTCCGGCGATGCTCCAACCGCTTTAACTAGCCCAAATAATAGCTGGACCTGTTCCTCTGTAAAATACTCGTGTACGTTTAAGCTTAGGAAACAGAAAATGGTCACTCAGGATGTCACTCTGGTGAATATGGAGGATGATCAATCAATTCGAACGGACACTGCCATAGATAGGGACTGTCGAAGTGTGAAACGACCTTGATGGAACAATACTTCTTTTCGTGTCCAGATGCAACCACTTTTTGCACTTTTTAGTCTACAGCTGGTCAAATAGTAATGCGTGGTACTTCCCCGTTATCTTTTTTGTCCAAATGCAACCATTTTTTCGCAATTTCCGTCTTCGGCTCGTCAAGTAAGGATGCTTAGTACTTCCCTGTTATTGTTATACCTCTTCCAGGATAGTCGATGAACACAATCTAAAGAATATGCCAAAAGAAAAACAGTCAGCATTACTTTCCCGGCGCCTGAAACCGTCCTTTTTCACTACTGATAGATTTTATTGATTTTGTTCCAATGTATACGTCCACATTGTATGTACAACATTATACTATAATTTAGAGCCACAAGGTGAGTACTCAACCAAACAATTGTGTCTATGTACTAGGTCCACATACACGTATTCAAATACAACAGCTTTGGGAAACCAATTTCTAAAATATTGAAGGCGTTGTTGTGTGTCTAAATCTCCAAATCTCCCTTCGAAAATTCAGGAAAAATGAACATGATCAAAATTAGACAAAACATTGTGAATGTACGTTCTCGAAGACGTAAAATACGATCTAGACGTCAAAATCCACGACATTTGCTTCGCTTGGGTGTTAGAACGAGTAAAAGTGCTTTGTCAACAACCAGTTTTCACATTCGCATTGAATATTTTCGTCAAAACACGTCATTCGCTTTGGAAACTATTTTATCAGTAATCTACACCAGAAAAGCTTTAATTTGATGTGTAATAAGTCATACCTCCCGTTATTTTGATTTTCTTCGAAATCTCCAAGGGGTACCCCTTCAAAAATTCAAGAAAAATGAACATGTTCCAAATTAGACGAAACGTTGTGAACATACCTCGTTGAGGGCGTAGAATACGATTTAGACGTCAAAATCCACGAAATTTGCTTCCCTTAAGTGTTAGAGCGAGTTAAAGTGCTTTGTGCAGAACCAGTTTTCACATTCGCATTGAATATTTTCGTCAAAACACGTCATTCGCTTTGGAAACTATTTTATCAGTAATCTACACCAGAAAAGCTTTAATTTGATGTGTAATAAGTCATACCTCCCGTTATTTTGATTTTCTTCGAAATCTCCAAGGGGTACCCCTTCAAAAATTCAAGAAAAATGAACATGTTCCAAATTAGACGAAACGTTGTGAACATACCTCGTTGAGGGCGTAGAATACGATTTAGACGTCGAAATCCATGGAATTTGCTTCGCTTGGGTGTTAGAGCGAACAAAAGTGCTTTGTGCAGAACCAATTTTCACATTCGCATTGAATATTTTCTTCAAAACACTTCATTCGCTTCGGAAACTATTTTATCCGTAGTCTACACGAGAAAAGGTTTAATTTGATGTGTAATAAAGTCATACTTCCCGTCATTTTGATTTTCTTCGAAATCTGCAACTTCGAAATTTCAAGAAAAATGAACATGATCCAAATTAGACGAAACATTGTGAATATACGTTCTCGAAGACGTAAAATACGATCTAGACGTCAAAATCCACGACATTTGCTTCGCTTAAGTGTTAGAGCGAGTTAAAGTGCTTTGTCAACAACCAGTTTTCACATTCGCATTGAATATTTTCGTCAAAACACGTCATTCGCTTTGGAAACTATTTTATCAGTAATCTACACCAGAAAAGCTTTAATTTGATGTGTAATAAGTCATACTTCCCGTTATTTTGATTTTCTTCGAAATCTCCAAGGGGTACCCCTTCAAAAATTCAAGAAAAATGAACATGTTCCAAATTAGACGAAACGTTGTGAATATACCTCGTTGAGGGCGTAGAATACGATTTAGACGTCAAAATCCACGAAGTTTGCTTCCCTTAAGTGTTAGAGCGAGTAAAAGTGCTTTGTCCAGAACCAGTTTTCACATTCGCATTGAATATTTTCTTCAAAACATGTCATTCGCTTCGGAAGCTATTTTATCCGTAATCTACACGAGAAGAGCTTTAATTTGATGTGTAATAAGTCATACTTCCCGCCCTCGTATTAAAGCCACTCGAACTTGAAACTCAAAATGCGTTCATTCTGACTGATTCTGATTCGCGACGTGGCATTTAAGTCCTAAGGTTAAATTATCTATGATTTAAGTTCACATATTTGACACGTTTGTGCTGAAGATCTCCAAAATTCAAAACTCCACGCGCTTGTTCAGCTAATTTTTCAAATTACGGTTTTAACAGCTTTTAGTACTCAACGTAAATCAAATTTTGATGTAATTAGGATTAGAAGTGGACCAATGACAAACAAGGGGATTCCCGCGTCTACATCGCGCCTCGCATGGAACTTCAATCCAAATTCTAGAGTCAGCGGAAAACGTCTTGGGAGTAATGATGAAAATCTTGTTTTCTATGTAAACTAACTGGGGAGTGAAGAGCATCTTTCTATGTAAAAATAATTTATTTACTACATTTAAGATAATAATAAGATTTGTGGTTAAATATAGAAGTAAGTACTCATAAACGAAATTCTTATTGAGCTTTAGTTGTTGTATGCGATACTTACGTAGTACTAACAATAAGTGATAATTATAATGCGTTAGGGTGTAATTCTAACGCCTTTGTGTTTGGGTTTTGTTAATTTCGAAGCAAACCGGTGAAAGTGTAAGTCGGCAGAAAGAAGTGAATGCTAGAAAATTTATGGTAAGTAATTTAGTTCAATTAGCTAGCTGTGATAGTTAAATGCAGGCGCACAGTGAGGATGAGCATATTTTAACCACTACAACTTCCAAACAGGTTCTTGCTTCCTCGTCACGATTCCCTCGTAAGCTTGTAATTCCCCGAACATACTTGTCATTTCTGACGAGCTATTTTCGTTAACGATAACAATAGTTTGAATTTAAGCGTGTGTTATCGCCATGCATTTCTCCATCCATTTTTTAATTGTACCACAGATAGCGCTTTCCACGCATTTTCATAATTAATATAAAAACACGAGTTCACGCTTACACCGTTTCCTGTTCCCCCTCTCCCTCCATGTGCTGTCACAGGAGACAATAAGATGGACCTATTCGTTGTCAGATGGATGTGCTGATAAGCTCACCACATTTACATGCGCTAGAAAAAGATACATATAGTGCTGATACGTACTTTATAACTACTCACCATCACCGAATTGGATGATCTAATTAGTTAATGGGAAATATCAGAGCCATAATAATAAAACAACATTATTTTGACTATTATGGATATATTTTATAACTAACGCATATAAGTATAACAACAAAAACAATGTACGAAGATGCAATTAAATACTGAGATTATTATGTATAAAGCATTCAATTTCGAAAATGGAGTACACCATCCTATAACCTTCAATCTCCCACTCAACATTCCACAAATTTTATGAAATTATATTTTGTACTTCCCGCTTCGAATTGAGGAACCACCTATCAAGATCAAATCCCTTCCTTATCCTCCAGATTGATATTGCTAGACAAAGAAAACAAGAAAACAACTTTCACAACGGTAGACTCTCGGGAGAGATCACTACGTGTTACCGAGTTCTTGTGCTTAGGATGTCCACATCACTCTACCACATTTAGAGAGTTTAAAATGGCTAACTTTGGCGTGGAAGACGATCCCTACTCAAATCGATGGTTGTTGAAGAGAATTTTGCTGAGAAAGACTGGCATGTCATACCACCAGACTTTAGCCTTGTTTCCGGAAGTGTAAACTCGCTTGAAAGGAAGGCGATTTGCTACGGATGAAGATCTGCTACAGGCATGAGATAATAAAGGTTTCCAGCTACCAAAGGAAACTTGGACAAGCTCGTTTCGACGGATACAGGCGTCTATACAGTGTAATAAAAATTACTACGAAAAAAATTAATTATATTCATACAGTAGAAACTCGATTATCCGATACTCATTCGTCCTCCTTTATTATCCGCCATTGCCGGAGTTAAGTTTCGAGAATTCTATTACGAATTTACAATTAATTAATTACAAAATATATGATGTTCTCATTTACATACAATTATATGTTTATTTTCTGATCGTGTGATTATTATTTACCTTGCAATATATTATGTAAAGTTTGTACTAGAAATATATAATACAAGTTGTTTTTATGATCCGCCTTCTTCTGTCATATCCACCGCACTCCGGTGCCACGCCTGACGGATAAACGAGGTTCTACTGTATTTTGGGAACGTCCATTGTGAAGCAATATCCTCTATTTTCCTTTTTTGCTTTTGTACTTTCCACAGACAGTATACTTCACACTCAAAATGGAACATCTATACGTATCATTCATTATTAAACTGAGATGCCTTCGACAGCAAGTCAATTGTACTGCTGCTGTCTCCTCCTTGCTCTTTGTTTATCGAAACGCATCTCCATTTCTTCCAGAACTTTAGGAGTGTATCGGACCACCAATTTCACAGAACCGTGTGCTTGTTTCAACAGTTCAACCGCTTTTTCGTGGTTTTCTCCTTCCACTGACTGAAAATTTAAATTTATTAAAAGAAATGTTATGAAACAAAATAATATTGTTTAGAAGTTTCTACATATTTGTTGATGTATGTACATTATACATAGAATACTTCCCATCACAGGATTATTGGATTAAATAAGCTTGATCTGTAATATTTCCAAACCAATTATGGTGATAGGTTATCGAAATGAGTACTGAGAATCCAGAAAGTGGTCGATGCAAAGAATAGCACAAATAGGCGCCAGAAGAGGAAAAAACATGACAGAACTGATGAAAAATCATAAGAATTGGAATGGGTTAATAAAGAAAACTTAAAAAGATACACCTGAGGAGATGGCACAAGTGGCAAGTAGAGAACAATAAATAATTAGATGATGAAAAGCATTGCGATTGTATCTTAGTGTTGTTACATTCCAATAACAAAATAATGAGACTTTTAAAATTAGCCAACTTCACGAGTTGATTTTATTCTAGTGTTAGTGTTAAAACCATTGAAATTTAAAAATAAACAAAGTACGAAACAGGAACCTATAATAACCAGTTACTTACTACTCCGTTCACACTCAATAACTGATCTCCTCGTTTCAATCCTCCATGTCTATCGGCGACACCACCAGGAATAATACGAGATATATATATAGGCGAATTCTGTTCCTTGCCGCCCATCACATTAAATCCTAATCCTTCTTCGGTCTTCGGCAGTTCCACCACGCGCGGATGGGCGTGGCCTTCGCTGGCAGCAAAGGCAGCCACCGTGGCTTTAGCGGTGGCGGAAGCGCGCACATCTTGAGAACCTTGTATATCGACAGTTTCATACACATGCTCGTACACCTCTCGTACTGCGTTTAAGAAATCGCTTTGCAACACTTTCTGTAAAGCGGCCAATTTCGTCGCGGGAACCTCGCCGTTTTTCTGCAGCTTTTCTAAGAGTTCTATGGAACGTTTTATGTCTACGGCAGAGATGTTATAGTTAGGTTAGAAAGGGTATAGTGAGAAATCGGCTGGGGAATGTACCTCTCGAAAGGGTGAGTGGTTCTCCGATTTGAGCCATTAGTATCGATTTTAAGCTTTGAATGGGAGGTTTGAAGTTGTATTTCGTTTGTGAAATGTCTTCGAGTTCTTGTGGCCTATTTACAAAAGTTTAGGACTTTGATATCAGTATATCGTATGATACTCCTAAAATATAAATATTATGTGTTTCTTATTACAAATTATAGACTAATCAAGTAAATATATGTTAATTTCAATTGATAGAAACTTACACAATTATTGTTGTTCCACAATACGTAAATACGAAATCTATGGCTGGAAAATCGTAAGGCTCCCATCTATTGAATAATAGTAAAACTTAAAATTGTACAGGGCGAGTACGAGCTCGTGTTCATACTGAGAAAAGAGAATTAAATTGGCCACACTGAATAGTTGATAGGGAGTTGTTGAATATTGAAAATCATTTTACATTTGACAGCTGTGACAAATGAATATCTGAATGTTGTATATAAGAAGGAAAAAGGGATTTCATACTTTTGTAATATAGTTACCATAGACTTTATTTTAAAAATTTACAAATACTATTTTAAATCAACAGTAAATAGCAACAGTTTATAAATGATGAGTGAAAATAGGAATAAAATGGTAAAAATATTAAGTAAATAACGAGATATAAGACCACAGGAAAAGTGAACAAACTGCATTAGTCAGGGTCGGTAACTCTAAATCATCGAACTACCCTAGTTTAGGGACTTTTATTAAAGCACTTGCTCACTCTGTATATTACAATTGTCCAATGCCCGAGTGGTACATGCGTTTCAGTAATTGTACCATGCGAATACGTATCGTTTCCCAGTGTTCGTAATCCCGCTGCCGGTATAATACCCGTTTCCTATGTCACACAATAGAAAAATAAACACACCTTTAAACATTTTGAACATGATTTAAAAGTGCCATCTCTACGTAGGAGGGGGAACTTTTATTGCTACAACGACAAATACTTTATCTACTTATGACAAAAGGCGGGCTTTCTAAAATTCATTTATTCTCTTAAATAATTTCAGTGGTTTTAGTCGAATATTTTTCTAGCATATGACGACACGCACTAAAATTAAAATTACAACTACTGAAAGTATGTTCTTTAGTTCCTTATCGCATATACCGCCGAAAACAAACATACACTTAACATGAAATTATTTTCTAAACTTCCGTCCTTAAACATGGAAGCTACTACCCAGTAAACATTTTTAAAATTTCTCGGATAGTTTAAGTTGGTAGTTCCGGCAATAGTGAACATATTCGCACGCATTGTGCTTAGAAATTGGCGAGTATGTCCACTATTGCCGAAACTACCAACTTAAGCTGACCGCGAAATTTAAAATCTTTACTGGATATAGACTTTTTGTGTAACCAAATATACTTACAGATTTGCTATCGTACACCAACTTATAATATTTAATACAAATTGAGATTTCTAGTAGATCTCTCAACAAATTGGTACATATTCGTACCTCTATAACAAAATAAATGAATGAATCAACTTGCAAACCATACAAGCAAAACACTATCCAAACATTACAAATGGCGGCGACCACTACTGACGTCGAATGTTTCTGGGTAAACGGATACAATGCAGTATTCGAGTATTTTCGGGATCAAATCAAATTTGACTAAATTTCCGATTAATTCGATTAATACCGGAGGTCCCTATATCTTAGTGTTCCGAAGAAATGGTAGTTTGAAGTTTGAAAAAATTTCTTACCTCTAATTACCGGTCGAACGCGCAAAAATATTATAGATAACGCGTTCGTTCTTGTTCCATTCGAATTCTAGGCAAAATTTGTTTATAGAAAGGTCTATTCGATCGCGATGGAGTCCCGCCCTGATACGCAGTGAAGAATCATGCGATTTATCGCTCTGTAAAATAAAGCAAATAAAGTGCTAAAAAATACAATGGGAGCCAGGTGGTAGAAAAGGAAGAGGAAGACCAAGATCGAGATGGCTACGGGAAGTGGAAGAGGATCTAAAACGGGCTGGAATAAAGAACTGGCAGCGGAAGACGACGGACAGAAGTCTCGGAACTGTGAGAAGTGGGGATTGATCCACCCCAATGGATCTAGGAAGCTTTACAGAAGAAGCAGCGCAACCCGCCCGAGGGGTGTCAAGCCACTGTTATTATCATTCGATCGCGATCGAGCCATAAATAAAGTAGTGAGGGTGATTTGAAATTTGGTCCACAGTGAAATTCACGATTTTTAATGGGATTTTGGCGAAAAATTCATGTTCGAATTTCGATGTTACTTTGCGTCAAAATATACATATTCGGACAGGTCATTACGTAGAACATATCCGTTTGAACGTGCAACGCACACACTTCGAAAAACGCCATTGGAAGTTCGGGCAAAATGTAATAAAATAGACCGAATATAAGGGTCAATATAGGGCGAAAATGGGTAAACTTCAAACGTCCATAATACCTAAACTATTGACGGTAGAGATACGAGCCGGGGATGATTCGTAATCACAAAAACGAGCTCTTTCGAATGATGTAGGAAGGAATCTCGTAGCTCGCAAAAGTCCATTTCGGGGGTACAATTTAGCAATTTTTTGCGCGTTTTTCGCGGCTTTTTGCGATTCTCTCGCTAACCGTTGGAGTAAAGCGAGAAAATCCTATGCCGTTGGATTCCGTTCGTCAATTGGGGCGAGTCGATTGATCTCGAATTGAACCCCTAAGTCCCGTGTTAGCAAAAATGGGTATGCAATTTTAGCGATTTTTTTCGATCTTTTGCATTTTCCCAGCAACTGTCTGAAATAATCTAACAATAAATAAATCATAATGTGTAGCAGCTGTTTTTGTTCCTGCAGCGCTTATTATCGGATTCCCTTGAAGTAATCTTAAATAATAATAAATTATTACAGTATTTAGAATGGCTAGGGTATTCTGGGACCCCATCAGCATAGGTCAGGGTTCATTTATTTGCCGTTGAAGGTTTCCATCATTTATTTCATATTTTTTGCATTCTTATATTTTAGTTCCATGGTTCTTGTGATTCAATTTTAATAAATGTGAGCTTCACATTGTGAGATTCATCTTCAGAGTTGTTTTTATTTCTGTGCCTGATTTATGTCATTGTACACATATTTTGATAGGGGTCCGTAAGCAGGGGCGTAACCAGAAAAAAGTTCGGGGAAAAGGGGGAGGGGTCGTGATTCGTTTAAATTTTGCATTAAGTGAAGAATGGATGAGAAAATAGCGCAACTAACGTGTATGTTTTTTATTATGTTATATAATGCTGTACGTAGCTTATTTGCAATATTATTTTCACTTTTACACCAAACAAAAACCTTCACAAATGCATAACCTGCTTATAAAACGATATCGAGTCTCCTGGGCCTTGCTGCCATAATTGATTTTTTTTTTTCAATAAAAGAAAAGTAGCATCGATAGGTTACAAAAGGTATTAAAAGGTCCACATTTTCCCCGCTTGGCTACGCCCCTGTCTGTAAGCGCGCCGAGGAATTATAAAGTTTGGGAACCCCTGGTTTAATATGAACCAATAAAAAGAAAATACTAATAACAAGAAGGTTTTAATCAATAAATAACATAATGGAATAGTATCATAGTAACCTCTATGCAAAAAATATAACACTTATAAACATTTAGAACCTATTTTTATAAACTGTATTTAGGTAAATTGAATTTAAACTTTCCTAAATCAACCGAGTACGTTAAGAATTATACATTTCCATTCGAAAATCAAACATTATTTTATCATTTCTCTTAAGTCAGTTTCTTCTGAATATTATAGGTTTATAAATACCTTAATAAACATATCGGATTGAAAGGGAATTTCATGCAAAAAGAAAGATGGTTTGTACCAAGTCGAATAATTCGTTGGATCCTCAAGGGTCCAGTATTGTGAGAAATTGTCATTCGAAATTGAAATTCATCATTAAATTGAGGAAATAAATTTTCTAAAATTGCCTACTTATCTCTAAAGTTATTTGACAAAATTGCTCGTTATTCTCAAATATTCTCGCGAACGGCAATGGTATAGTTGGAATATTTGTACTTTGCCTTTCGCTTTCTGAACTTCCTTTTTCCAAAAACCGCAAAATACGAGATCTGGAGCAGGTCCGGCGCTAGCAATTTCGCCGCCCCGATTAAAAAGGTAAAGTGCTGCCCCTTTTTAACAAAAATTTAATCATTTTCTCCATAAACTCGTTAACTTTACAGCCCATCTGCCGCCCCAGACACGGACTCGGCTTTCCCGCCCCTAACGCCAGTCCTGATTGGAGTTCGTAGGTAGAGTTTGTTCCCTTAGAGAAGAGCACATTACGTCATATACGCAATGAACTAAATTTGGTGTTTGGTATACGTTACCATGGTAACTGACTATCAGAAGTCCGTGAAACGTTACATTCCGCGCATATTTTCATGACGTAATGTGCTCTTCTCTAAGGAAACAAACTCCAATTCTCACATATCTCACATTACGTAATTCCATTGAATATTTAACCGCGTCATCATTTTGTAATGTTTCGTACTTTCAATGAATTTTCCGCGGAAAATACATAATTTTCGCTAATGATTATCGACGATTTATCAGCTTTCATTATTTTTTTTAGTTTCTTTGGTTTCTCTACGTCAATTTTAGAGTTTTCTTTTTTTCCTGGAAACTGGAATTTCACATCTTTGTTTTGTCTTTAATACATCATCAACTAACACAATATCACAGCGGTAAACTCCTCACCACATAATTGTTTATAATAAAAATCAGTGACACGTGTTTCGCTAGCTCGAGTTTATAAGGTTTATATTGTTGTTGAAAATGCTTGCCTCGAGCTAGCGAAACACGTGTCACTGATTTTATTAAAAAACAATTGTGTGGTGAGGAGTTTACCGATGTGATATTTGTGTCAGTAAATTACACCACAATCCTTGCAATCACCTTCATCAACAACTAAACTAATGGCATGATAAAGTTCGATTTTTCATAACATGTTTGCGACAAATTCTTCCGTTAAATAGACAAACGTGGCCTAAACGTTGAACGTTCTTGCTTAATTGAATTTTCATTAAGCAACAACGGATTCTGTACTAAATACCTCCCGTTTTTTCTTCTTCTGTATAGTACCCGGCATAAATATAAACTAACGATAATAATAACGTTTCCCAATAATATAAATGATATCGCTAAATAATGTTTTGGTCCATCTTCAGAGGGTTCGCTAATATCGCTAATAACTTCTTGAATCCATTTGTTATAGTTCAAAACTTTAACGAACGCTGCTGGGTAATTTTCATTGGATTGTCCTGAAAATGCACAGGCGAGTATTCCAACGAGTACGATTCCTTGATTGGGCTCGTCAACCAATAGTGGACTTCCGGAGTCTCCCTGAAAAATGGGGATCCGTAGGTAATAAATAGAGACAAGCGATTATAGGTAGACGACCCCCCCCACCACCAATTTCTCTACGCTCCACGAGTGCAAAGCCAATATTGGAAAATCTTTGTTTATGGCACAATTTCCCGCTTTCGTGGTGCAGATAAAACGATGGTGGATGCTATTTGCCGTGGCCGCTCGTCCCTAGTAAAAAATATTTAAAATCCTCGATTACATACCCGTTCCAAAAGAGTTTCGCCTATGGTTGCTGCGCATATATTATTGTGGATGTATGGCGGGAGCTTTTCGGCTTTGTCACATACTGTACCATTAAAAATAATCAAGCGAACACGGTCATACTTTGCTCCCTGTAAAAAGCGAAGTAAATTGAATATCGGCCCGATGAAATTTTACTGGGGGATGTTTTAGATCAAGCATGTCAAACATGCGGCCCACTGAGCATTTTCCTGCGGCCCGAATCAATTTTGAAAACAACCAGATAATTATTATTGAAATTGGAAAACCTATCACGACGATCGATTCGGTCTATCTCGGCTGTGATCGGCCGCACTCGTCTCCCACGCGCGCCGAGACGTGTGCCGCTGCCCAATCGCTTTATTGTCTTTGCGCCTTACGTACGTACGTAAGTTTTCTTCTGGCTTGTTCCAGAAAGTTCTATCGCGCGAAAACACAGCTGACGCTATCTGAACATTCTAGAAAAGAACTGTCGAGAAATCATATTTCCGTATATAAGCCAAGACCGTTCGGTTGAGTTCAGTCAGTTGCTATAGAATTGCGAGTTCAGTTGAGCACTTATTGTTGCAACAGTAGTAGTTATTGTTATAAATAATAAAGTTTTCAACCTGTCTCTTTCAAAACCAAGTGGAAGTAAGAGATACTCGTAGGTGAATATCGTATCTTTCAAGAAAAGTGGAAATTAGACTTTTTTGCTATGAAGTAAAAGAGAAACCTATTTGCTTGATTTGTAACAGTACAGTCGGTGTGCCAAAATTATATAATATAAAACGTCACTATTATTGTCATAAAGCTAAATTTGACCAGTATACAGACATGGTTAGAAACGAAGAGTTAAATGAGTTAAAATCACATTTAAAAATCAACAACATATGTTTATACGTCCAAAGCAAGAAAACGAATCTGCTGTTCAAGCGAGTTACGTACGGTCGGGGTTGATCGCAAAACACTAAAAACACTCAAAACCATTTGTTGAAGGTAGTGAATTTATAAAAGAGTGCCTTGTAAAGGCCGCAGACATCGTAGGTCCCGGAAGCGTGAAGGTTTTTCAAAATATATCCTTGTCCCGGAGAGTTACTGAGTTGGCTGCCAATAACAGCGATCAGATCTTTCGTTGCATTTTCTGTTGCCTGTGACGAAAGTACAGATGTGTGTGGTGTGGCGCAACTCGCTGGTTTTCTTCGTGCTGCTGATAGAGGTATCAACGTTTATGAGGAATTACTGGATTAGTACCATTGCATGATACAACAATTTAAGAGGATATTTTCAATGCTGTTTACGGACTTCTACAAAAGTACAATTTAGATTTGTCAAAACTGTATTCCATTGCAACACACGGGGCTCCTTCCCTGACTGCAGTAAATAATGGCTTCATTAAAATATTACAGACAAAGATCAAACCAGATTTTCATCATGTACATTGCATAATCCACCAAGAAGTTTTATACTCAAAAGTGACCTAGTTGGAAAGAAAAATTTTTTGCTTTTTTACGTGATTTAGAAAGTGAGTACACGGGTTTACCTTATTATGTAGAGGTGCAATCATCATCATCATCAAGCCTTTCAGCCCGTTGGGCTATGGCTAACGTCTTATGACGTTTTTGAAGTTCTTTTGATGGGGTGAACTACTCCTCTTGCTCCCTGTGTTTTAAAGCATGCTATGAGTCCTGGCGGCCTGTGTTATTTTCCTCCATTCTTTCCTGTCCCTTGCTTTTGATCTCCAATCGGTTATCTTCTTTACTTTTACATCTTCCTCCACGGCATCTCTCCATCTCTTCCTTGGTCGTCCCTTACCTCTGGGCCATATCGGAATCCACTGGGTTATTCTTCTTATCATATCCGTTGGTTTCCTTCTCATGATGTGGCCTGCCCATTGGAGCCGTTGAGCTTAAGTGTATCTTATAATATTTTCTCACCCAAGTTGATCCTCTATTTCTTTGTTAGTTTTCGGTCTTATTACTCCCTGTTCTGTGACGTGCGGCCCTAATGTTGCTCTTAAAACTTTTCTTTCTGCTATCTTTAGGTCTTCTTGTTCTTTTTAGCGATTGTCTCCATTGCCTACGTGATGACCGCCCTTATTAAAGTCTTGTAAATCTTGATCTTGGTTTTCTTCGTTAGTGTTTTGCTTTTCAGTAGTGACCTATTTCGTCCAAACGCTTGTGGTCCTTTTAATATTCTTTGTCTCACCCTCTGTTTCCCATTCCTGTCCATTATTACACCTAAGTAGTTGAACGATGAAACTTCCTCAAATTTATGGTTCTGTGTTCTCAGGTAGCCTCGCGTATTGGTTTCAGTTCTTCCTATCTTCATATATTTTGTTTTAGCTTCATTGATTTCCATACCCAGTTTTCGTGCTTCGCTCTCCAGACGTTCCAGGGCTAGTGTCAATCCTGTTCTTGTGCTACCAATTATTGTGACATCGTCTGCATACGCTATTATTTGCAATCCATCAACCATTATATTCTGTTTGTCTAATTCGGCTTTTCTAATGGCACTCTCTAAAACTAAATTGAATATTGTTGGAGATAGCGGGTCTCCTTGTTTTACTCCTGTTGTTTACTTCGAACGAGTCTGTCGTTGTTCGCATGTATCTCACTTTAGCTTTTGTATTTCTAAGACTCATTCTTACCAGCGCCTTCAATTTTTCTGATATTCCCATTGATTTCAATGCCTCTACCATTTCATTCCTGTTGACGGTGTCAAAGGCTCCCTGAAAATCAATAAAGACTAGATATATTTCTCTGCCATGCTCCCATGTCTTCTGGATTATTTACTCTACCGTGTGTATAGCATTTATGGTCGATCGATTGGGTCTGAACCCATTTTGATAATCACCAAGGATTTTCTCTGCCTGTTCTTTCAATCGTGTATTTACCAGATTGGCCAGTATTTTGTAAGTGGCGTTTAGCAACGTTATTGGTTTGTAGTTCCTGCAATTTTCTCTATCTCCTTTCTTATAGATAGGCACTATTACTCCGGTGCACCATTCTTCGGGCATGCTGTTTTGCTTCCAAATTTCCTTAATCAGATCGCTTATTTGTGTTTGTAGTTTATGTCCTCCGTACATGATTAATTCCACTTCTATTTTATCTTCACCGGGCGCTTTGTTGTTTCTTAGCCTGCTGATTTCCTGCAGTATCTCCTTCTCGTTAGGGGGTTCTTCTTTCTCGTCTTGATTTTCAGTTATTTGTTCATCATCCTCTTGTGTACTTTCTTTTCCTTCTGTATACATGGCCTCTTTGTAGTATTCTCTCCATATGTTTCCTATTTTGTTTGGATCCTGTTCTGCTTTACCGTTTATATCTTTCACGCTTCTTGTTCTTATTGCTTTATTATTTAGTTGTTTCATATTTCTATAGAATTGTCTTGTGTTATGGCATCGGCTTGAGTGTTCTATCTCTTCCAGTTTCGAATTTATCCACTTATACTTTTTGCTTTTATATATCGCGTTTGCTTTGTTTCTCTCCGTCTCATATGTCTTCCTGTCCTCCTGTTTTTTTGTGTTAATCCAATCCATTCTGGCAACATTCTTTCGTTTTCTTGCCTTTTCACATTCTCCATCAAACCACTCCTTCGTCTCTGCCTTTTTTTCGTTGTTTTGAGTGTTTCTTCAGCTGCTTTGGTTATATTTTTCTTCAGCCCCTGCCATGCCTGCTTTATTTCTTGTATGCATATTGTTGCACTTTGTAGACTGTTTGTAATTGTTTCTTCTAATCTTCGCCTTGTTTCTTCGTCTTCTAATAAATCTACCTCCCATTTCTTTGTGTTCTTATTTCCCCAGCGTTGGTGCTTCTTGTTTATGCCTTGTATTATTGCCACCACTAGATAATGGTCTGTTTCTGCTTGTGCTCCCTAAATGTTCTCGTATCTGTTGTTTTGTTTCTTACTCCCTTTTTGCTATTATGTGGTCTATTTGATTTTCCGTTGCTCCTGATGGATGTCTCCATGTGACCTTGTGCTTTCTTGGATGTTCGAATTTGGTTGATAGAAAAGTCATGTTTAACATTCCCGCTAGCTGACTCAGTCTGTGTCCGTTGTCATTAGTGTGTTCATGAATTGTTCCTTTTCCCTTTCCTGTCACTTCTTTCAAATATGATTCTCGTCCTATCTGGGCATTAGCGTCCCCTAATATTATAATTTCATCATTCTTCGTTACTTCTTCACATACCCTGCTTAGATTATCATAGAAGCGGTCTTTTTCAGTTTCTTGTGCGACTTCCGTGGGTGCGTATACATTAATAATTGAGATGTTATTAATCTGCATTCTCAGCCTCAGAACTGCCAATCTTCCGTCCACTGGTTTAAATTGCATTATATGATTTACCCGCTCTTTCCCTACGTAAAATCCCACTCCCCTATTTCCCCGTACCTCTTCCCCGCTGTACAGAAATGTGTACTTGTCTTTTGTTATTTCACCCGAGCCTTTCCATCTAATTTCTTGTACCGCTGCTATGTCTATATCATACTCGTGTAACTCTCTAGCAGTTTCTTCCATTTTCCCTGATCGTAACATAGTTTGAATATTCCACGTTGCTATTCTTATCTGTGTTTTTCTAATATTCTGCTTGTCCTTTCCCAATCTTCTGCTTAAATTAACCTTTTCCAATTTCCTTTCCTTTTCCGTTTCCATCTCATTTGCCATGGTCGTCCTCGTTCTTCCGCTCTCTCTTCTTCTTTTTAGTTTTTGAATTTCTGCCCTCGTTTTCCTGTCCGCTCTCAGGCAGTGCCCCTTTCTCTCTATCCCATCTATATTCCCTTCCTTCAATTGTAATTCTTTGGTATCCTATTTTTACTTTTTCCCCGTCTTTTCTTTCTTTATCTCCCACTTGTTTAAGCTTCCTCTGTATTTCTTGTTCGCCTTTTTGTTAATTCGTTGTGTATATATATTCTCTCCTTTATTTGTCTAAGTTTACTCTTATTTTTCATCACTGCGTCTTTCTCCCTAGTACTTTCCAACTCCATCTTGTATACTGCCTCTCCCATCTTTATCACTTCTCTTATGTTTACGTTTACCTGCATTGTGCTTTTCATAAAATTCTCTAATCCTATCTTCATATCATGCTTATCCTCCGTCGTTACCTTCATTCCTATCATCACCACATTATTCTTTGATATTGTCTTCTCCATAGAGGTGCAATGGCTTTCGTCTTTTATGGTTTTCGATTGGTTTTGGAAACTTACAGAAGAAATACACTTTTTCATGGAAGTGAAAGAACACGATGTCAGCTTATTATCCGACGTACCTTTTTTATAAGATCTTTAATTTATGGTAGATATTACAAAACACTTGTTGAACTTAAATACGCAATTGCAAGGACCACGTCAAATTATAACAGATATGCATGATCATGTGAAAGCTTTCAAGTGTAAGATGATGCTGTGGGAAAAACAGTAAGCAGTGGATAATCTGTCACATTTTCTGACTTGTAAGGCGTATCAGGAAAGTACGAGTGTTCCAACATCATACAAAATGTATACAGAGAAAATGGGAAGCTTTCTGGCAGAATTTGAAAAGCGTTTTCAAGATTTTAAGTATCAAGAAAACAATTTTTCTTTATTTACTCGTCTCTTCACTGTCGATATTGATGATCACTTGCACATGGAAGTAATTGAGATTTAGTGTGAGATCCATTTAAAACAAAAATTTGATAGAATTAGTACATTCGAATTTTATAACTACTTGCCTATTCAATACCATGAAATAAGAAGATTTGCCTGTAAAATCCTGTCAAGGTTTGGAAGTACTTATCAATGTGAACAATTATTTTCTTTGGTGAAAGGAAACAAATCTCCCGCAAGATCGCGATTGACGGACGCACACTTGGACGCAGTTTTAAAAGTTATTTCCACCAATAAATTTACGCCACAAATAGACAACTTAATTAAAGACAAAAGATGTCAAATATCTGGCAAACGAAATTAATGTTTGTGTTTTTGTACTGTTCTTTTTATTGAAAATTTAATAAATGTATTTGTCTTGTAATAATACTTTTTTTCGTTAAGATTTTCAATAGTTTGTCTTTTGAGATTAGTTTTTGCGACCCACCTAGTGTACTGTCTTAATACTTTTGGCTCACCAGTGACTTTGAGTTTGACATGGTTGCTTTAGATCAGGCATGGGCAACCTCCGGCCCGCGGGCCACATACGGTCCTCGAGTAAGATTTGCCCGGCCCGCTACTGAATTCTTTCGTTGCATATAAGCACGGCCCGTCTAAACTTAATTCATAATGAATCATAAGGATACCACAAAATGTATATTTTTCAAGATTACTCGCAGCATCAAACTTCTACAAAAAAGGTTGCCCATGCCTGCTTTAGATCAATAGCATATATTTACTTACATTTCTATCCCGTATTACCGTAAAACCTTCCTGGGAAGGAAAAGAAAAATTACCATTAACGACAGGAATCGACGTAATGGATATTGACACGTTCATCTAAAATAACACTTTCAAAAAGTCTTAAAATACATAAATTTTGCCTATTTTCTAAGCCTCCGGAGATAAGGTCTGGATAGCGTAGCAAAAGGATGGCCTACGATTCACGAAACTATGAACTGTAAAATAGAGACTGAATATAATCGTAATAATACAGACAGTGTACTTCGCCGAAGACTTATAGTCTTTGCCAAAGGTTTGGAAAATCGAGGCTTTAATGAAAGGTGTGCCCTAACAGTTTTATGCCTGGACGTTGGACGTGCATAGGGTTCGAGCGCATGTTTAAGCTTTCGTCCTCGAGAATAAAGGATGAAGAACCTAGACAGAAGGAGGAACGAGAAACTGCAAAATCGTGGACGAGACTTGAAAGCAAGACAATCGAACATACTTCTCGAATACATACGTTTCTAAGGACAAGAGCTATGGAGCCCTTGCCAATAGAAGGAAAGCTCTCCAGAAAGACTATAGAAAACTGCAAATCAAAATGGTCTTTAGGTTCAAGAATTCGGGGTTTACTATCGATAAGATTTATAGCGTCTCGGTAATTGAGAAGCACACGCAGCTGGGTGACCAATTTGAATCTGCAAAAAATAAAAGTATTACCTACCTTCAGTACAGCGAGGTCTGTCTCTCTGCATTTCCTTCTATTATCATCCGGATATGAATCAATGTGGATTACTGAAATGTTTCCGTGTTCTGGTACCTTAACGTAATACGTAGAGTTGCTGGAACCGATGAAAGACATACCTTATATTTATTATATTTTCACTAATTTTCATTTATTTGTTTCATCGTGAGTTTAATCGATTTCAATTCTCATAATCTTTGGAATACTGAACGGTTGGTGGCGCGCATGTGTCGAATGTTTTTAGCATAGTACATGTATCCTACGATAGGTGGCGCGCGTTATACAAACAAATTCAATTCAATTGAATGTAAGTAATGACTAATCGTAAGTTTCAATAAAAATGACACAATGTAAATTCAATCATAACGAGTTTCCTTTAATTTCCTTCCTTCTGAGATCGCAGCAACGCCCGACGGATAAGCTAGTGTATTATGAATTGTATTTATGCGATTAAATACATAAAAAATATATTTGAACGTAACATAAACGGTTCAAGGTAAGACCGGTTTTTCTCACAAACCTTTTATTTAGATAATTTATCACCCTTTAGGTCACTTTTACGGTGCTATAATTTTTTTTTTTGCGAAAATCGAATGCACCTCGTCCCGAACTTTTACTAACTACAATCTCTTGTAAATTATTATTTGATTTACGTAAGGTAGGGTTTTATTTAATGTCAACTTACATATTCCCAGCCTTTATACAATGGGCAGCGGTTAACACTTGATTCTTCGTAATGAATGTTCCTTGGCATTCACACTGATGCCAGTTATTTGCTGTCCTTTCACAAATTCGTACCTAAAACATCAATTCCGAATGAATAATTATGGTTAGATCGAAACTGTTGTATGATATAACCAAATAAATTTCAAGTGATTGACGTTTATTGCAATATTCAAGCACCGTTAAAAAATGTCGGTTTATTAATAATTCAAGCGATTTATTGGCGTTAATATTCATTATTTAGGAAATTGTATTCAATACAAAAGTTTTTATGAAATTTCTATCTACATTTTTTTTTCAATTATTTTTGAGTTACGCTTGTCAGCGCATTTGTTTAAATAGGAAGTTAATTAATTAATTTTGCTCTACTGCTCAATAGAGATTTTTTCTCTTTACAATAATATTTTTGTTTTTTTAATGTATTTAATAACATTTTTACAAGAAAACACCGTTTCAAGTATTTAATAAATGTTAGGTACATCTAAGATACACAAAATTATTTTTGCAATAAAGTTATCGGTTACAATCTTATCATTAAAAATAAATTAATAACTAAGTTTGAAGGGAGAAAAAATGTCACGCGACGAGCTCGATGTAATTAACGCAAAAAATTTAAAAAATTGTTGATTTTGATTTTGATTTCGGTACTCACGAGATCGCTCTTTCGAGCTTATCGCGCGACATTTGTTTCTCCCTTCAAACTTAGTTATGAATTTATTTTTATTGATAAGATTGTAACTGATAACTTTATTGCAAATAACACAGGTCTGCGACCAAAAAACTGCATAGGATTTTTTTACATTTTCTTACAGATTTTGACCTCCCAAAAACAGAAAAATATTCAAATTATTATATCACATAAGTTTTTATGTATACATATTGCAGTATCTATGTTCATTGGTAATAAACCTATATGATTTTTTATTTGATAATGGAGAAAAACAACCTGAGCTGTTGGTGAGACTGGGAATGTTTTAACATGTTGAGACAAGTCAAATGACGTACACTTTTACACAATTATATGCAAACTAAAATTTAAGCACATAATTTTTAAAGAAAAATAACGGTAATCATTTCTTCTTTGATTTCTCATTTTTTATTCTCTGCTACAATCTTTTCCCGTTATTTTGGCGCAAAGTAAGTTCTAGCATATTAAGTTGCATTTATACTTTAAATTGACGCCTGGTCGCTTGAAACAAAGAAAAGCTCTCAGTAGACATACTGATATTCAAGTGAACAGTACTGTTGTCTGTTAATCATGGCTACAAGGGGTTGTGTTATTTCTCCAAACAGTTTTTGTTATATCTGTGGTGAATTCACTATTAAAAGTCAACAGAGAAATATAAGTGATTTTGTAAGGAAAGTTTATTTTGCCTACTTTAAATTAAAACTTGGTCATCAAGATAAACCATGGGCCCCGCATAAGGTGTGTAGAAGAAGCGAAGAAGATCTTCGTTTGTGGTTTAAGGGAAAGAAAAATGCATTTCGATTTGGAATTCCTATGATATGGCGTGAGCAGAAAAATCACACCACTGACTGCTACTTCTGCTCAGTTGACGTAAAGGGATTCAATTCAAAAAACAAAAGAAACATAAGTTATCCTAATCTTGACTCAGCTATACGTCCAGTGCCCCATAGCTCGGAGATATCTATTCCGCAGCCACCTTCCAGTTTGGATGAATACCCTAGTGAGTTGGAGGACGAAGCTACATTACCTCCTCCGGGTGAATCAAGCTCAGATTTATCTTTTGACGAAGATGGAAGGCCTCAACTATTTTTTCAAGGTGAGCTCAATGATTTAGTAAGAGATTTAGGTCTTTCAAAAGATGCAGCCGAACTGTTAGGTTCTAGATTAAAAAAACCTTTTATCACCTGGCACTTCTTTCTACTGGTACAGACACCGAGAAAAAGAATTTACCCAGTTTTTCTCAAAAGAAGGAAATTTAGTTTTCTGCAATAATGTGGAAGAATTCATACATCGCTTTGATATAAAGTATGACTCATCTGAATGGCGCCTATTTATTGACTCATCTAAGACTAGCCTTAAAGCAGTATTATTGCACAATGGAAATAAATTTGCCTCGATTCCGATTGGACATTCTGTGCATATGAAAGAAGATTATAACGATTTGGCCATTATCCTTGAAAAAATCAAGTATCAAGACCATCAATGGATGATTTGTGGGGACTTCAAAATACTGACAATGGTTTTGGGTCAGCAGGCAGGCTATACCAAATACCCATGCTTCTTATGCTTGTGGGATAGTAGAGCCAGAGAACAGCACTGGAAAAAAAAAGTGATTGGCCATCCCGAGAAACTTTAAAACCTGGAGAGAAAAATGTTATAAACACTAGCTTGGTGCCACCAGAAAAGGTTTTGTTGCCCCCTCTCCATATCAAATTGGGGTTGATGAAACAATTTGTTAAATCGCTGCAAAAGGATGGAGACTGTTTCAAATATTTATGTACAAAATTCCCGAAGCTGTCAGAAGCAAAGTTGAAAGAGGGAGTTTTCACCGGCCCCGACATAAGAAAACTTTTAACGGACCCTTCATTTGTGGAAACTATGAATGAGAAGGAAAAAGAAGCTTGGGGATCGTTCAAGGACGTAGTGCGAAAGTTTTTGGGAAATACTAAGGATCCTAACTATAAAACCATTGTGCAACGGATGCTAGCAGCATACGAAGCTCAAGGCTGCAAGATGAGCTTGAAGGTCCATTTTTACACTCTCACATAGACTATTTTCCTGAAAACCTGGGAGCTTACAGTGAAGAGCAGGGGAGCGATTTCACCAGGATGTCCGTGATATCGAGAGAAGGTACCAAGGGCGATGGGATGTCACTATGCTTGCTGACTACTGTTGGCTGCTTAAGCGAGAAACTGAAGATGGAAATTGGAAAAGGACTCGTCAAAGTATCAAGGAAAAGAAGAAGAGGTTTCATAAAGAACATGAATAAGTATATGTATCAAAATAATGTTTCGTTTGCTTTAAAAAAAATATTTATTGTTTGAAAATTTTGAATAAAGGAGTGCTTTAACCAATTTTTTGTGTTTGAATTTTCAAAAATCCTTATGTGATAGAAAAAAATGGCCATCACTTTTGAAATCAGCGCACTTTAAAACATATAATTCAGTAAAAATATCGCATGCAGCTGACTGATTTTTTCGCAGACCTGTGTAATTTGTCTATCTTACAAGGAGATAAAAAATGTAAAAAATGAAAGATTTGTAAATGAAAGAATAATATCGGTATCAATTAAAGAAAATGGCGGAAGCGAAGAATATACCTTAATAGTGTGCTACGGCCCAAATGACAGTGCGACAGTTGAAGAAAAAGATAATTTTTTAGTGATCTACAAGAAGAGATAGATAGCACAAATAATAAGGTAATAATAATGGGCGACTTAAATGGAAGAGTTGGAAGAGAGAATGAAGGAATAGAATGGTGCCTGGGAAAACAAGGAGAGAGAGTGAGAAATAATAATGGAGAACGAATAATAGAAATAAGTTTAGAAAATGAGTTAAAGATTGGCAACACACGCTTTGAGAAAAAAGAAATCCATAAAATAACTAGACAAGTGATATCAAGAAAGGAAACATCTATTATAGACTACTTCTTGATACATAAGGAAATTTGGAGAAATGTCAAGGATATTAAAGTAAAAAGAGGCCCGGAGATAGGCAGCGACCACTTCTTGTTACAGATGTTACTAAAATTTGGAAAAGAAAACGTCAAAGAAAATAAACACAAGATTGTAAACTATAAAATAAAATGCTATAAACTAAGGCAGAAGGAAATAAGAGAGGAATATCAGAAGAAATGTGAGGAAAGACTGAATATCAATAACGAGGAATTAGGAATAGAAGAAAGCACCTGCGGCGCATCAAGGATAGTAAATAGAAAAGTCAAAAAGACAAACTGGTGGACAGATAGAGTAAAAGCAGCGGTCAGTGATAAAAAGAGAGAGTGGAAAAAATATTTGCAAACAAGGGATCAAACAGACTATGAGAAATATAAACAACGAAGGAAAGACGCCAAAAGAGTGATAGGGGAAGAAAAGAAAAGATCATGGCAACAATTTGGAGAACGAATGAAAAATGCGTATAAAGAGAACCAGAAGCTTTTCTTCGGTGTAATTAGGAACATGAGACAGAAAAGAGCAGGAACAATATTAAATATAAAGGACAAAGAAGGGAATATCATAGAAGAAGAAGATAAAATTATGGGCAGATGGAGAGAATATTATAAAGATCTTTTAGAAGGAGAGGACATAATCGCCGAAAACCAACATCTGAGTGTAGGACTAGAGCACAGAATAGAAGTAACACAAACAGACGAGATAAGTATTAAGGAAGTAAGGGAAGCGATAGCAGAGTTAAAACTGGGAAAGGCACCGGGACATGATGGAATTGCAGCAGATGTGATAAAAACACTACCAGAGGTAGCCATACAAGAACTTACGATGATGATGAACAGGATACTGTTAGGTAGTGCACCAAGAGACTGGACAACAGGTATAATAACACCTATTTACAAAAGAGGTGACACAAAGGACTGTAGCAATTACAGAGGGATAACGCTAACTAGCACGGTATCAAAGGTATATACTAGAATATTAGCAAAATGTATGAGAGATAAACTGGAATATACTTTGGAGGAAACACAGTTTGGATTTCGACCGGCTAGAGGGGTAAATGATGCAATATTTATAATGAGACAAATAGGAGAAAAGGCAATAAAAGAAGACAAAGAGGCACATTTATGCTTTATAGACCTACAAAAAGCTTTTGATAAGGTTAATAGAGAGGACATATGGATGACACTAAGAAATAGGAAAATACCGGAATTAATAATAAGAGGAATACAAAGCTTATATAAAGAAACAACAAATTATGTAAGAACGAAACAGAGGAAATCAGATGTGTTTGCAACAACTAGAGGTCTCAGGCAGGGATGCATTCTGAGCCCGATGCTCTTTACACTGGTGTTAGATGAGACAATGAAGAGAGTAAAAATGAAAGGAATAAGAGCGTATGAAATAGGCTACTGGAAAATGAAAAATATAAAAATATCGGAGATATGCTATGCGGATGATATAGTTATAATTGCAAAGGACGAAGAAACTTACAAGGAAACATTGGAGGAAATAAACATGAATATCAATATAGAGAAGACTAAGACAATAATAGTGGGAAAGAATCCGCAAAAACACACAATAAAAGTAGGAGAAGAAATACTAGACCAAGTAAAGAAATTTAAATACCTAGGCTCAATATTATCAGAGGACGGAAAGATAGAGGACGAAATTAAAGAAAGAACAACAGCAGGAGGAAGACTGTTTAATTGTATAAAAATACATTTCTGGGAAAAGAAGAGATACCGAAGGAGGTTAGAGTACAAGTATTCAAAAAAGTGGCTATGCCAATACTTTTATACGGTGCGGAAACATGGACCATGACTGAGAAACAGAAAAGAAAGATAACAACTGCAGAAATGAGGTTTGTGAGAAAAATAGTAAATAAAACAAGAAGAGACAGAATTAGAAACATAACACTTAGAGATAACCTGAAACTCAGACCAATAGAGGAGAATATTGAAAAAGTACAGCTGAGATGGTATGGACATGTGAGGAGGATGCCGGAACAGAGAGTGGCTAAGCAGGTATTTGAAGCCAGGACGAGGAGGAAGAGATCGAGAGGAAGGCCCAGGCGGACGTGGATAGAGAACGTGATGGAGGCACTGGACGGAAGGGCAGTATCGTGGGGAGAAGCTCAGCAAGCCGTAGCGGATAGGAAGCGATGGAGGGAAATATGCAACATTAATCCCGGGGGCTCAGCTTCACACACGCCTTACACCCCAGGACAGGGGTAGAAAAGGCTTAAGGATTAAGTAAGTGCAAGGAGAAGACAAGGGAATCGGATTTTTGTAATTTTTGATATTTATGGTACGTGTAGTTTGGACCTTAAATAAGAATATTTTGGAGTAATTCGACGCAACGTTCATAAATTACCGAGATAATCGATGTTGAAGTTTGACTCACCATTTAAATCCACTAGATATAATACGATTGACAATTGGAGTCGTGGCCTAGTCGATAGCGTTTTGGTGCGATACTCACGAGATCGCTGGTTCGGGTCTCGTCACGGGACATTTCTTTTTCTTCCATTCAAAACGAACCATATGTTTTTTTCATTCTTCTCATATAAAAGATTAAGAACAAACGAAATATATTGACTATATGCAGGAACATTCTTCAAATACATCATTAAAATGCGCAATCGGTTGATAAACAATATTCATTTTGAATTAACTTAATAATAAGGTAATAATAAAAAATGTTGCTTCCCATGTTTCTATGATAACTACCATTCTGGCTCGTAAAATATCGCATACTAGATATAAAATAATAGAAATTTTCATTTCCTACCTGACTCCGTTCGTTTTTTTTTTTGTTTTGAAGGAACCTTATTGTTAATTCAAAATGAATATTGTTTATCAACCGATTGTGCATTTTAATGATGTACTTGAAGAATGTTCCTGCATATAATTCATATATTTCGTTTGTTCATAATTTTTTATATGAGAAGAATGAAAAAAACATATGGTTCGTTTTGAATGGAAGAAAAAGAAATGTCCCGTGACGAGACCCGAACCAGCGATCTCGTGAGTATCGCACCAAAACGCTATCGACTAGACCACGACTCCAATTGACAATTGTATTATATCTAGTGGATTTAAATGGTGGGTCAAACTTCAACATCGATTATCTCGGTAATTTATGAACGTTGCGTCGAACTACTCCAAAATATTCTTATTTAAGGTCCAAACTACACGTACCATAAATATCAAAAATTACAAAAATCCGATTACCTTGCCTTCTCCTTGGTAGATGTACCCAACATTTATTAATTACTTGAAGCGATGTTTTCTTGTAAAAATGTTATTAAATAAATTTTTAAAAAACTATTGTGAAAAAAAAAAGTTCTCTATCGAACGGTAGAGTAAAATTAACAAGTCCCTATTTTAAAAAATACGCGGAGAGGCGTGACTCAAAAATAATTGAAGGAACAAAAATGTAGATAGAAATTTCATAAAAAACTTTTGTATTGAACATAATTTGCTAAAATGAATATTAACGACTTTTAACTAACCCTGTATATGCTAAGAATAATTTGTTTGTTCATATACAAAACACTAAGATAGTAGCTTACATAATTTATTGTTTTACCTGATAAAATTTATGGCATGACATTTTTAGTACGAAACATTTAGCCTATGCATAATTCATCCATGAAAATTGAAAACTTTTCTATTTTTGATTATTAGTATTGAAAAATTCACATTCTATGGACAAAATTGTTTACTTTCCTGCAAAATGGTAGATGTCAAATAATTTCTGATCGATTTAAGTTTAGAAAATGGTTTACCTGATGGCGCTGACACCGGAAGAGTAAGAAGAATCTTCAAAAAAATTATTAAATTGGGTTGGTGATAAATTGTTTTCAAAGATGTATTACAATTGACCAAAAGGGATTTTTCAATTCATTTGTCAGAGAAAATGGTTTAAGCGCTTTTATTTCGTTAAATAAATCGTCGCCACCAATGTCAGATTAATTCTTTGTTTCGTCGATCAAGTTTTGCAATACTTTAAACATCATGCTTAGAAAAATCAGGAATATTACTAAAGGATCCATACTAAACGTCATTAAAGCTCGACATCAAATCTGTCTTGCAAGA